>AJFL01000453.1:0-17848 GCA_000467735.1 Rhytidhysteron rufulum CBS 306.38 | reverse complement strand
GGTACTGTGTTCGATCCACAGAGCCGACAATCTGATTTTTTTAGGGATTCTTTTTGGCTGTCAGTTATTGAGGGGTGGTGTGATTTTTAGAGTAACGTTTTAGGTTTATTTATTTTTTCATGATTGTCTTTTTTATAGGAGTTGAAATATGGAAAGGGTTTGCTTTGTTGTGCAATTGTGGATTGTTGGGTTTCGATGCGATTTTTGGTATGTAGAGACTGTATATCTATTTGTTAGTAAAGCTAATTGAAGTAGATATGTTTGGATTCTTGGTTCTAGAACGAATGTTGAACTGTGGAACTACAGTCATTCACGTCATAAAGAACATTTTGCACGCGAGAGCAAGAGGGGGGAAATCTATCTTTAACGTTTTTCAGTTTAGTGTGGATGATGATAGGCCGTTCTATTTGATAAAAACTATGCAGCCATCCAGTCAAACTTCTATCATCTATTTTATATCACTACTCTTCAATACAGTTCCAAAGACATCAGCAAGCTCCAGTAATGCAACCTGAAGAGTGGTTAACTTCAAGCTCTATAATATAACAGCAGCATGACTTACTCTTGTAACCTCCTCACCACTCACACCAGGGATATCCCTATCGCCAATCCCATCCTCCACCAAAATAACATCATACCCCTTCTGAGAAGCTTCCCTTGCAGTCGTCGAAACGCAAACATGAGCCTAAATTCAAGTCATCAAACCTCCATCCTAACCATCCAGTCCAGCAAAAACTCACCATATACCCCGTCAACACCACCTTCTTAACCCCAAGCCCCTTCAACACCTCATCCAAATTCGTCTCGGTAAAAGACCCCGGATGCCCCTTCCAAATAACCTCCTCACCATCCTTCGCCGTAAGCTCCTTAAACTCCTCCGCGAGCGTCGTGCCGGGTGTAAACACGGGAGCACCTTCTGGCGTCTTATGCAAGACGTGAATGATCTTTCCGTTGGCTTTGCGATATCTATCTAGAAGTGAGGCGATCACGGCTCCGCTGGTAGACGCATTAGTTACAGTTAGAGCGCCTGAAGCATATTCATTTTGGGCGTCTATGATGATGAGGGCGGAGTCGGTTGGGGAGGCGGTGGAGGGGGGTATGCCGAGGAGGGAACGGAAGGATTGAACCATTTTTGATGATGAGAAATTTGGTTGAGTTTGGGTTGTTTAAGGACATCTAAAGACTTGAAGGTACGTTGATATAATTCTTTCTTGTTGATGTGATCAGTAAACAAGTAGGGAGCCCCGCTCTTGGCGGAAGTGGTTCCGCTTTTTGGAATAGTCACGGTTTAACGGAAGATGACGTTTTTTTGGCATGTTTGTTATTTTCAATTGAGGATTGAGATGATAGAGAGGTATCCAATACGAAGGATGGAGTCGGCGCACGGATCACATTATTATCTTTCATCTATCCCCTTTCTCTTTAGTAAGCACAATTCTACATTTAGTAACGCATTATAAACCCTTTGGAGCGGTAGGATTATGAATTCAAATTAGATCTGGATTCAGACTAGGACAGCACATCCACTTCCGCTTGGTTCAACTCCTCCAAGAACTTCTTCAGCTCCAATATATGGTTCCCATCTTTCCCATCAAATTCCCTCCAAAAGATCAACGCTAACTCAGCATATTGTCTAGCCATCGGTATCCGGTTCATTCGTCTGAACGCCTCAGCATATATCTGATAGTACTTTCCTAGCCTTGGCGTTGCGCCCTCGGCTTCAACAAGAGATGCTAGCTTGTTGCCACTGCTGACGAGCTGAGAATAGTCTACTGCGGTTGCGCTTTCAGCTTGATTGACCAAGATTTGGATTTCAGTTCTTCGGTTGTCGGAGGCGGTGACTTCGGCGGAAGGTGCGGTGCAAAGTGCACAGGAGCATTCGAAACCCCATCCGCTGAGTATGAGACGTCGTAGGCCTGAGGCTTCGAAGTTGATGTCTATGTCAGAGTTAAGATGGGTATCATGTCTAATTGTGTCAGATTTTCTTACAGCTAATAGTGATCTCTTCTCCTTGTGGGATATCACGGTGGGCTACCGCTTCCATTGTCAATCTCCGTTCCGAGAAGCGAGTGAAAGAGCTATGAGTTCAGCGTTGGAATGCAGCCATGAACATTCAGAACCTACTTCGCATTGCAAGCATGATTTATCCTCTATTAACATTAGTCTTGTAGGTACTCAGGAAATAATTTATACTTCCCATCCCATATATACTCACATCAATTACCGGAACCAAGCACATATGCGGCTCTCCATTCAGCTCAACAGCGAAGTTATTCGTCCTAAAGATATCTGATATCTTCTCTCCGCCGGTGCTACTAGCCAGTGAAAGTACTTTATCCGGATCTGGCAACTGGTGTACAGCTCTTTGGAGGAGATTTCGTCCCGGATCCAAAACGTTTCCTTCTGGGAAGTTTCTGTTGGCTATTACGATGGGAGAATCTACTATTATTACTTCGTCGCGAGAGATCTTCCGCTTTGCTACCACGCCCAGACCCTTTCCTGGTATCTCTTTGATTTCGTATATTGTGTTTTCATTAGGTTCAGGAGACGTATTCGGGTCTTCGACTGTCGCTGCGATATCTGCGGCGATTTCAGGCGTCGTGATGATACTGAGGCCATGATGGTTTCGAAAACCAGTGGATGTGTAGAGACAGTATTGCTTGACAGTATCATCTTCAAGATTCTCGCAATAAGGCCTATGTGTCCAAGGTCTCCATGTTTGAGGTGGCGATTCCTCGTCGACTGGGAGTGGACAGTGGTTTGGTCGAAAAGCTATTAATGGATCCAGATATTTCCAGGAACATCTGGGAATCAGTGAAATGTTTACGGCACTGGTTATGATGACATGAATTGCAAGGATCAGGGCAGTGATTTCAATCAAAGGAGAAGTCGTAGTCATAGTTCAACTGCAGAAAAGACAGAGCGAAATATGAGGTTAAGTTGAACATGTTTACTTGCATCTCTTGAATACAACAATATTAACACCCCGCTCTAATTAATACGAACCTCTTCTTATTATTGCCGATGGAATTGCGAGCCAGGAAGAAACCCATGTTGGCCGGCTAAAGTTGTGAGCAGTGTTCTAATAGTAAGACGAGCCGACCCGACAAGGAAAGATCTCAAGGTTGCAAACTGCTACGCCTCTCAACCAACACCCACCAGTAAATCCTCCCCAGTTATCTCGTTTTTCGGAAAAATACAAGGTTTGTAATGCCTGTCCAATAATGTGAGAACTAAGATTGCTTGCAGTTGTTGGATTATGCGCTCCACCACTGTGGCTGAGCAGTGGCACGTTGGTTGCCTTGCACCCTATTCATATGAACCTTGGATCTGAACGCCCCGCTCCTCGAGAAATGCAGTACACTTCTCACTCGAGCACCGGACGAATTGCTTCTAAGGCTGGCCATCCAATGTGCTCAGTTCCTGCCTTGCGAGATTCGAGTATCTGACCACCTACGCCAGAGGATCGCGCGGTCACTTTGATTCGTCAATGGTAGAGAGGAACGCAGACTCATAGCTTCGTTTGCAATGCAATTGAAGAAGCTCCGGAAGAGATGGCAGAGAGGGAAATTGAAGATTTCTGGTCCAGTTGATGAACCTGAGCATATTACACATTCTTCGATTGATAAAATTACCCGGCAGCTTTCCGTGAGTATTATCATCTATTCTTATTGGCATTGTTAATTGACTGTTCTATTAGGATCTCCCAATAGAATGGGTCAAGATTCTGAAAGAGAGTGGAGTGATTGACGAGCATCTTGCTCTTATCACAGAAACGCCGAGGAGGTCTTCCAATGATGGTTTTGAAACACCTGGTGCTGGTCAACCAGATGATACTTCCTCTCACGAGGTTACGATATACGAAGGTGATCCGAAGTCACTTTATAATCTTAAAGTTGATAAAGCGACGTCAACGACAGCTTTATATGAATTCGTAAACGATCTTGAAGGTCCTGCAACTCGGAACTATCTAAACCGTGCCGAAGAAGAATTTCATGGTGAAGAGGGAGCTGTTGATGTAGAGGATCATGGAAATGACACCAATAGAAGCTATGTCAATACTTTGGGTTTGCTAGAGAGTAAGACACTTGAGAGCGACACCGTTGACCGCCGATCCAGTGCCTGCTCTTCACAACAACATCTCACTTCCGAATCCAGCCCGCACTTCCAAGGTGCTGACAACTGCCTATCTAATGATATATGTCTTCTTAATGAAGACTTCTTCATGGATACCTCGGAAGGTTCAGACTACAAAAATTCCGAATCAACTATCTCCAAATCCAACACTTTCTCAACGTCGGCTTCATCTCTAGTAGAAGAGACCAACCAAGAACAACCTATTGCTAAACCTACGAAAATCATCCTCGACAAATTCGGCATAGAAACCGTCCACAAATCCTACTCCGAAATAAAACAAAACCTCTTCATGACCATCGGATCATTAGGAAACGGATCTCTAGGTGTAGTCGAAGAAGTCAAAGTCTCTCACAACCATCCCAGCTTCGTCCGCAAACGCGTTCAAATCCCCTATTCCAGACGCCTCCAATATCTATCAATTGTCCAACAAGAAGCGCAAGTTCTAAAAGCCCTATCACATTGCCATATCGTCAAGATAATCGGCAGTTATAGCGAACAACCCGAAACAGGTCGTCAATTCTACTCCTTACTCATGTCCCCTGTTGGCGACAGAGATCTCAAAACGTTCCTGGAAATAGCCAGTGACGAAACATCTCATGATGAGCTCAATTGGATATCACAATCGCGAATCTGGCTCCGCACCTGGTTCAAATGCCTCTCCTCAGCTCTAGTCTACCTCCACGAAAACGGCGTACGGCATCAAGATATCAAACCCCAAAACATTATCCACCGAGGTCACTCCATCTACTTCACGGACTTTAGCTCAGCATCCCAGTTTAAGATTGGATATACAACATCCACCGAGAATCCCGCCCGTACATCCGCAATGTACTCGGCTCCAGAAGTGATAAACCACGATGAAAGTTTCAACCGACATGGTCGCGGAACCGATATCTTCGCTCTGGGCGCCGTATTCACCGAAATGCTGACCGTACTACGAGGCCATACGCTCGAGCAACTTCACCAGTTCTTACTCAACTTAACTCCCGATCAAAATTCAGTCTCACATGCCATGCTCCTCTATGGCCGAAAAGTCGACCGCATGAAAATTTTCTTCCACGAAGATGACTTCTTCAATACCTGTATTCTACCTATGGTGAATGCGGACAGGGAGAAACGACCTGGTGCTAGGGCTGTGGCTATATCTATTCGGAAGTTTTCTCCTTGGGAGTTGGATGGTTGTGCTTGTGATGAGGGTGTTGGTGTTAAAGGGAGTGTAGACGAGTTTCCTATATCTATGACGTCGAGCTGGGAAAGTTGATGGGTGCGGATCCGTAGATATAATCCGGGTATTTGAGTGTTGAGTAGTCCATTGAAGCTACCTCGTAGCGAGACGTTTGGAAACAAGGACATACAATACTAATCACTAATGAACAATATACATATTTAACACATACAAATCCATCATGAAATCGAATCACCTCGGACAAGGACTTCACAACCCAGAACATATCGATATCAATCCGGTTGATTCTTATTTCATTCACCGCGCAGTGCCGAGACTACAATAACCTAGTCACCTTCCCCGGTATCATAGTTCTAGGCACTCTAAGTCCACCGAAGGACCCACACCATCTCCCACCCAGCCACCCAACTAACTAACCGAACCCCCCTTCCTTCCAGCTTCCTTCGCCTTCTCACTACCAGGTTCAAAAGATCCACTGGATGCTTGACCTCCCTTCGAAGCAATATCGTGCTGGAATGCATGGATAAATATGTTTGAAACGAGGGAATGAGGAGATACATACCTGTTTATCAGGATCCATACTTGCGAAGCCACCTTTGTGACTTGATTGCCCGCCTTTAGAAGCGATGTTCTGAACTTCTTCTTTGGGGCGGTTGGCAAAATTGCCGGGGTTTGTGTTGTCTGTCATGGTGGTTTGGTGGGGATGTTTTGGTTGGGAGTGGGGGTCTGATGGGAGTGGGTTTAGGGTGTTGAGTTGGAGGTTGTGAGGGGGAGGGGTTAGTTGGTTGAGAAGGATAGTTTATATACCTCCTTCATGGCGCAAGGGAATATTCTTCTACGTCAATCAAGCGTCAAAGGTCCTGTTATGTTTTCACCGTCTTTTTACCTTACCTACCATTCATGACGTGAAGAACTAACCCGCTCTCTTAATCGTCCCTCTACTTCATTATTCTATGATCCTGAGATCTCGTTGTAGTGAACATGACGTTCTCTGTCTGTCACATCCTGCCCTGTGCCTGAGCTTCAGTTGCTTTTCTGGAGAGTGAGGCGTGGGGTAGGCAGTAGTGCTAAGTGGTGTGGTTTTTAGAATTGGGGATCAGCGAATCAGAGATAGACGTGCCTGAGATGGAGGTGTCATGATGGTTTAGTTATAATCGGTGCGGGAGTGCACGGATCAATAGTCCTGGGCCCGTGTTGCTTTCTGGATGATTGTCTTACGGAACTACGTTTTTTAAACTTTGAAATTGTCATCGTCAAGGAGATGTATCTGTGTATGTTATTAACATGTATAGAAGAGCCAAAGCTGAATGGATTAGAAGGTGTGTTTTCTCTTATAGACCAGATTGAATCTTAAACGGACTAACGGGTTTCATAAACATTATCTAATTACATTAGAAAGATGCGAGCTTCTTTAGTCATGGCCTTGATTTCAGGTCTTTGAGTAATTTACGTCGCGGGTACGTCAGCACGTAATCACGTGAATCGATGACTAAATGACGAATATTCCTTCGAGTAACCTACCAGCCATCTTTTTTTATTCATTATGCTTTCTTATCTTATATTCGGAGACCTCGATAGGCGGGGTCGGCATTATCACCTTGCATCCAACGATACGCAAACAACGAACCCGCCTTAGGACTCAGGCATCCAGTTCCCCGGTTTCAAAGATTACCGTCACCTCTTCCCCCATCCGGATGTCCTCGGGGCATTGGCATTGTCACACGGGTTCTTGGTCCGTTGTCCTATCATTCCCAAGACAACGCTCGAGAATCCGGGTAGCTAGGCTAGTGATAGCTCCGTCTCTTGAGTACGATAGGCTTTAGCTGGGTTAGGTCAACGCTGCCTTCCCACAATCCTGGGGTAAATGATGGGGACTAGCATCGGCGTTAATAGACCTTGTTTTCTCCGATGGCTTAGAGAGCGTCAATCATATCTTAAAGACTGATAATTTGCTCATTATCACATTTACAACTCATGAAGTGTTTTGGCATGGTGTAGCATAGCCACACACTTACGTATGGTCTTGGCGGGTGAAAATGCACGTTAGCCAACAGGGTGATTTCCAATAGGTCTCACGCTGATAACGAGAAGGATTAACTCTAGGAGATAAGCATGAAACTACAGCGACCTATCGGAGTGAGTTGGTTATTCAACTCCTTCTTGTGTGAGGTCGGGAGTTTGCGATAGGATTGGCCCGATGACGAACTCGGCTCTCCACGTTCGCTACCCCGACTGTGAATGCCAACTCCAACAACCATGCTGTCACTCAAAAGAACGCGTAATCCGCTGCATGATTTGGGGAAATGAACGTCATGATTGACTCGTCTTTGGTTATACAACATAGCGTTGTTTGAGCCTGTTGACATCTTGGCTTTGGACGCCCATTTGCACATAAGAGAGAGCCTTGCTTCGTGGTGGTCAGCTATCGTCCACTGCTTGTAGCCTCCTCTCTCACCTCCTCATATACTGCTTCAACCCTGATTGTGCCATACACTAACCAGGATGCTTGGTAAGAAACACACTCCTCTTGTATGAAGTCCATCTAACATACCTGTAGGAATCAGAGCACCCAACGGGGACGGTGCCTACGATAACTGGGACTGGTATGATGGTGATGGCTGGGACTGGTGGAACGATGGCAATAACCGCTTCAGAGATTTTGCCGCTCAGAACGCAAGTCGTTATGAGCCAAGAGTCATCGCACACGGCGTGCTCGCAGCACTTGCATTTGTGATCTTCTTCCCCATTGGAGGCATGCTCATCCGCCTAGGATCCTTTCGAGGAGTATGGCTCGTTCACGGTATATTCCAAATCTTCGCCTATGTTGTCTACACTGCAGCATTTGGTCTCGGTGTTTGGATGATCAATGAGGCTCCCGGTAGCCTTTGGAACAACGCACATCCAGTTATCGGCACGATTCTTTTTGTCTTGCTCTTCTTCCAACCCATCCTTGGCTTCGTACACCATTTCATGTTCAAGAAGTATTCGCGTAGGACGTTCTGGTCGTATGGGCATCTCTGGCTTGGCAGGATCGTCATCACCCTTGGAATCATCAACGGTGGACTCGGACTTCGGTTGGCTCGTCAGACGGGCATGTTTTCCCCCAGTAGAGGACAGATCATTGCGTACGGTGTCGTTGCTGGTATTATGTGGTTGCTCTACGTGTTGGCGGCCATCTATGGTGAATCCCGGAGGAGCAGGGCGAGGCAACAAGCTGCTGCTGCGGACGTAGACCCACCAAAATACGCAGAGTACGAAGAAGACAGAGGTACCAAGGGAAGCTACTATTAACGCAACTGATACGAAACCGTCGACAGAGCTGATGGCGAAGAAATTTCGACTAAGGCAATTCGGGTATGAAGAAACGACAAACTGGAGAGATTGGAGAATGAGCATTTCACTTACATTTTCCATGCCCCATTTGTGCTTTGACGGATAATGGACCTCTTTGGGGATTATGTTTGCGGAGTTGAGCTGGATACCATTGAATTCTACTACACAATGTGTTGTAGATGGGACATGTAATTACGGGCTATGAATGCCTCTAAAAAAAGGACTCCTTGGGAATTCTATGCCTGCATCGATCAATGTCTTGATAATCCGTAGAACTCCGGATATTATCTCGCAAACGGGGACCAATACACTACAAAATCAACGCCCTTTTTAAAGTCATCTTGTATATTCAAAACTTGTCAAGACGCACCGTGTACCGAGTCAGAAGGAGCAGACATGTCTTACATGCAGATGGAAGTTTGTTGAAATCCCGTCAGCAAGCAACTTACACGTAGCCAGGCACATGGTGGTCTTGCGGAAGCCCTAGACGTGATTAGGAAAATCTATGTTGTGTTGCTGACTGGAGTTAACGTTTCGATTGATCCGACAGAGTGAGCTGGAGTGTTGCATTGATTGTGGGAAGGGGATTTGAGATAG
Source organism: Rhytidhysteron rufulum CBS 306.38 (assembly GCA_000467735.1). Lineage (NCBI taxonomy): Eukaryota > Fungi > Ascomycota > Dothideomycetes > Hysteriales > Hysteriaceae > Rhytidhysteron > Rhytidhysteron rufulum. The sequence goes on along the minus strand of AJFL01000453.1, from coordinate 8,595 downwards.
CAAGACAACCTGATGATGGTCAGGCGTGCAGGTTCCTCTTTTTTGTTCAGTTGTGGTTATACCAGAGTTGGGATGAGATCCCCCAAGCTAGGTCGAAAGAGAGCGATGGTGAATGCCTGGCATGGCCTAGTTCTGGAGCCACGGCCAGAGTGAGACTAGGGCGTTATGTGCGTGTATGGATGGGGGGTTATAAATAGCACGGCTGTCGTCCAATGTGGGATCAAGGTTGGTCCCCAGGCATCCGAGCTGAATGAACAGTGGAACTGTCCCTAGGCCAAGGATGCATTCCTAATTCAAATTGCAAGACGTCGACCATCTCAATACCATCCTCGGGCCAGTTCCGCAGAGGATTGGCCAGGGGAGAGCGGTGCACAGGGCCTACTTAGCAGCAGCATCGACGTCTGTTGTGCTGGGCCCGTCAGCATCAGCAATCAATATCTGAGCTGAGGATGGTTCGCCTTTCATATCGACAAGGCTGGTGGGCAAGGCTGCACGCACGCCGCACACAGTAGTGCAGCCAGACGGGGTGGTACGCGCAGAATCTGCGATGGATTCGACGACTGTTGAGGGAGTGGATACGAGCCGTCATCCGCCCTTGTGCTGCTTGCTGTTGGAGGTGGATGCGCCATTGCACAGGGGAGGTAACGTACCTCGTGCTGGGTGCAGAGCAAAGCGGACGCATCGTAGGCCTTCTCGCCCCTCTGGCCGGCGGGCAGCTTTAAGAGTGCGACCCAGGACCGCACCGACGGGCTGCTAGCACTGCCACCGCCGTCGCCCGCAACCACGGGGGGTTTTCCAGCAGTTGTGTCGCGGGTGGTCGCTGGTGGTCGCTGGTGTAGCCATCCAGCGACCGCCTCGATGCGGCTCGGGTTAGGCTCGCGGGTGGTGGATTTGATTTGCGAGAAGACGGCCGTCTGCCCTGCACGTGCGGCTGGGTCTGCTTGGGCTGAAGGCGATTATCTTCTGCACAAGTGCAATCAATTCCAATCTCGACCGCCCGCGCGCGATGCTGCTGTAGCCTGTCGCCTGTCTTACGGCCATAGGGGCGCCTTTTTCGCGACTGATCGCTTTGTGTTGTCGACGATCGCATGTGTGTTTATTCTTAGCTGAGCCCATTCCCCTCCGCCCCGCCCTCTCCCATTAAGCTTCCTGCTCGAAGCTCCCTTGGCCTTTTGACTTTGCAATGCCTACACTCCCCTGGTCCAAGAATCGCGCTCAAGGCACCTCTCCAGACCGATCGCCCGTGCCATCTGGTAAGTGTTCGACCACCACCACGTTTCCAATCGTCGTGCGAGAGCTGACATGGAAGCGCCGATAGTGACCCACGACCCGGGTGCACAGCGATACCAGACGCCAGAGGGCCAGCAGCAACAACAACAACCGCCTCCTCCTCCTCAATTCCAGCAGCCTCAGGGCCCGCCCGCCCAGCAGGTTCCCCAGGGCCCTTATAGACAGGTCTTCCCCACCAGGACTTCGAGTTACAGGCACTCGTCCAACCTCTCCCTAGACCGCCCTCCGGTAGCGCATCCAGCTGACATCCCGCCTAACCCAAGCAACGAGAGGCCGCCTGAACAACATCGCTACTCGTACCAGCCTCCGCCCAAGTCTCCTCAGCTCGTCCAGCAGCAAGAAACAAAGAAGCCTTCGTTGCGGAGTCGCATTGTCGCCGGTCTCGCTGGTCACTCCAAGGACGACGACCCGTCTCGCTCAGGCTCCTCGAAGAACGGCGGGGTAGGCAGGAAAGGCTCTGTGAGAAAGCACGACGCTCCGCCCGCGGCAGAGAGGTACATTCCGCAGGCGAACGACCCCCAGCGGCTTCAAACACAACAGTGGACGCAGCGACAAGGTGGTTCCAGTACCCATCTACCCACTGCGGCTGAAGAGAACGAGGACGACCTCGACCCATTCCTACAGCACGACGAAGGCAACACTCCGCAGGTGCCCCCTAAAGATATTCAATACCAGCAGCATCCACAGCAACAATATCCCCCTGGTCAGCTGCCCGATCAATACCGGCCCCCACTCGCTAGAGTCAACACCGAATCAAGCTACAACACACAGGGCGGGGTAGATCACTACAGCCCAGAGCCTCAAAGCGGACTTCAACAACAACAACCATCACAACAACAACCACAACCGCAGCAACAATATCAGCATTATCCTCAACCAATAGATCAGCCGCAGCCGCAACAGCAGCACCCTAATCAATACCAAGCTTTCCAAGGCGGGGTAAGCACTCACCCCACTAACCCTCAGCTGCACCAACAGGATATCGCAGCACAACAACAGAATTATTACTACCAGCAACCTCAACAGAAATCCCAAACCCAACAGCCCCCGCCAGTCTACGAGCCGGGTAACGTACATTACCAGCCGCCGCAGCAAACCACTCAGGTTCAGCAGCAAGATAATATTGTCTACCAACAACCACCACAGCCCTTTACTCCGAGCAAACAGCAGGCTCCCCAAGACTTCCAAGCCTCGCAAACAGGTCGGCCCCAATCACAGCACCAGCCGCAAAACCAACCCCCCGAGCTTCATCACCCTCAAGCGTCCCAACTGCCCGCACACCCAAACCATCAAGTGCAGGTTGACACTCAGCATACCCAACCCAATCAGCTTCGCCCACCCTCGCAACATCAATTTCCCCCTCCTTCCCCTCTGACACCTCAGTCTCAATACCAAGTATACGACCATCAGACACTCCAACAGAGTCAACAGCTGCAAGGGGAGACGCACTCGCAGAGTAGTAACTCTCCGATCGACCAAGGAACGATGGCTCCTTCGAACCCCACACAAACGCGTAATACATTGAGGAAGGTGAATGATTCGGGTCAGCAAAATGTCCCTGGGGCGCCATCTCGAGAATCATCGCTTTTGCAAGCCTCTCAGAACCAAGGTCAAAGACAGCCGCCAACACCAGGAGTTGAGACATTCGGGGCTAACGTCGTTCCTGCAGCTTCACAAGGACAACCATATCGAGGAGATAAGCAAGGCCAGTCGAATCAAGGTGCTGAGATGGGACGGGCGACGCCCCCTCCACGATCTGCCACTGATATGACGGATGAAGAGGTACAACAGATGCTAAAAGAGCATGAAGTTTTGCGTGAGTCTCCACCCTCCAAACGCAGATTCAGCTACTAATAATCCTATCAGGCGAGAAGTACCAAAAAGTAAAACGATATTTCTTCGAACAACAGACACAGGTGCACCAACTCCAGAATACCCTTGCAAACCAGCGTCTTTCATTATCACGTACATCGTGGGATGACAGTGAATATGCAACCCGCTTCAACAGATTGGATGGGCTAATAGCACAACTTTCATTCGCGATCCGAAAGGATTGGAAATCGATACCACCTTGGCTACATCCGGTTGTTAATAAGACGGCGGTAGAGACTGGAAAACAAGAAATGACTGCTGTGGGCCGTGCCTTTATTTCGTTCTGGCTCGTTGAAAATATCTTCGATAAATACTTCCACCCAGACTTAGAACATAATCTGTCGACGCAACTAAAAGCCATCCAACTCAACATTCGACGATTCGCCCCTCCTTGCCAAAACGGTGAGGAAGAGGAAGGTTTAGTTTCCAAGGTGATCAATTGGCGGTTAGCAACCCTTGAAGGTCTTGCCGATACTCTTCGCTCGCCGCATGCTGCCCAAATTCGCCAATCTTTAACCCAAGATTTGAATGAGAAACTCATCAAATCATTGGAAATGCATATGAACGAACCCGCACCTCCCGACCTCAAGGGCGGTGTATCCATGATCGTTGAGCTCGCTATCAGCATCGCTCAGCACTTGCCGCTAGAGAGTCGAGATGTTCACATTGAATACTTCCATCCCGGTCATAGCATCGTCCCAGACATCATGAAAGTCGAGACCGGCATTCCCGCACTAACAAACCCGATCCTCGATCAAGAAGATGCAGACCGTGCATCTCTCCGAAGCGTTGCCTCAGGTGTTCAAGATTCGATCAATTCTTTGGCCGACCAAGACTCACAGAGCGCCCAAATACCACAAAGCGCACAAAGCAGTGCAGCGGCTTCAACCAAAGACGCAGACAAGAAGAGCCGTGGCATGTTTGGTGGCCTGATGGGAACCTCGAAAAAGCCAGCCCCATCTTCACAAGCTGGAAACAAGAGGGAAAGCACGCTCGGTGCAGGCGGTAGTCAGCAAAGCTTGCAGCGTCCTGGTAGCTCTAATGGTGCAGCGAAGGAGGAGCAACCTGCTAGAGTGCGCCTAGCAGTAGGTGTTAGTGTACAGATTCGGGGGAAGAGCATCTTGATCAAGGCACCAGTTTATAGCACGTAGATTGGGAGTGTTGCAACACAGGAATTTGTAGACGGAGAGAAAAGCGAAATGCGCGGAGCTTGGATACCTGGGAACTACTGAGGAGATATAATCATCTGTTCTGGCTTTTGCATGGATGGATGGATGGATGGGATTGCTTTTTATCCCTCTGTGTGTGTATGCGTGCGTTTTGGGTATAATTATTTCTTGGGTGAGAGACTACTCAGCGTAAATGACCTTTTTATTTTTCTTCTTCTTTTCTATTTCTCTCCCAAAACTTAAACATGTGACTTGATTGGAGAGAAGGAAGTGAGGTTGGGATGTTTGAAGAGCGGACCAGAGGGCAGCTTGGGTGGGTGGCGTTGAAGGAGTTCATTCTTCTTTCCATCCATTCCATCACCCCCTGGGATGAAATTTATATTTTTTTAGCTGTGAATTGTGCATATAACCGATACCCTCGCTTTTTTGTAGTGTCTTTCTTATAGGTAGTTAGTTTTCTTTCTCTTAGTCAATAAAAGGGGGGGTATAGGTAGTAGTTAGGGAAGGAAGGAAGGGAAGGATTTAAAAAATAGATAGATTTATATATTATTTCTTTGCGTGGTTGGTTGATCAGTGAGGCAAGTAAATGGATGAATACATAAGACTAAACCGCCGGTATAAATGAGTTGTCAGGTTTTTTCCTGGTTGTTGTTTTATCTTGGATTCTTCACTTCTCATCGCTTTATAGGGTGTCTGTCTCCACAAGGCCTGAATACTCATACAAACTGAATAGAAGTATCTACTTCTTAATTCAAACACTCCTAAAGCTATTTCACAAAGACCCACTACTCAAGCTCAAACCCATTCCCTTCTTTAAAGAAAATCACCCACCAATGCATCTACCATGGTAGTTGAAGTGGCGTGGGTAGTTTCTCCAATGAACCTAGTACATATGGGGCTGTGGTGATATCACTATGAAGGTTATTAGGAATGGTAAAAAGGGGGTTGAGAAAGGAGAAAGGATAACATACCCAGCACCCCTAGGCGCCCAAAACTGGCCTGACTTTCTCAAATCAAACGTCTCAATCCAGTCAACGAGGCTCTGTGCCGCTGTGTCAGGAGGTACTGTCACGTCACGTTAGCTCTGCACGAAATCCAGAACCCCATTACATGATCAATGTGAAATGGAAAGGAAAAGGAAAAGAATGATATAGAACTTACCACCCGAACTCGCATTTCCCTCAGCAACCCTCCTCCCCGTCTCCGTTGCTAAATTCCCTGGATGTACAACCGCAACACTAACACCCTTCTTCTTAAGATCAAAGCTCAACAACCTTATACACATATTCCCAGCCGCTTTGCTCGCATGCCAGCCATAATTCCCGCCAGCAGCTAATCCAGGCTTAGAATCATTCCGCAAAGCAATTGAACCAGCCTCAGACCCCACTAATACAATTTTAGAACCCTTCGAAAGAAACCCTAAACTTATCGTACTCGTTTCCGTGGACGGGATCAGAGATGCTGCGGGGTTGATAGGTTGGGTTGCTGGGTCTGGTGCGGCGAGGGCGGCGATTAAGAGGGTGGGACCTATGGCGAAGGATTTGTAGAGGGAGAGTTGGGCGTCGTAGGAGGGGGTGGTGAGGGTTTCGGGGGTGAATGATGAGGCGGTTATGAGGACGATGTCGAGGTTTGTGATGCGGCGGGTGTTGAGGTAGTGTAGGAGGATTGTGGGGGCGTTGGGGTCCGCAATGTCGATTGAGGGGATGTAGTGGATGTTTTTGGCTGATGGATTGATTAGCTTGCTGACTGATATGGGGGAATTTAGAAAGTATTGTGTGGTTGAAGATGTTTGTGTTCATATGTGAGACATGGTGAAAAGTGGCTTGGGTATGTGTTTGTGTGGATGTAACATGTGTGTGTGTGTGTGTGTGTGCTCATTATCTACACACTATTAGCTGGTGGGTTCGATGTCCGCGCCGTCGCGATGACAAGGTAATTCTTCGCAGCATAGACCTTCGCAAGAGAAGCTCCTAGCCCGCGAGAAGCCCCAATAACGAGAACAGTTCCAGTGAAAGCTGACGTTGGCATTATGGTTGAGCAAGACTCAGAGATGTTGATTGTGTGCAGAGAAAGTAAGCAGGATGAATAACGAGATAGGAATCGAGTAGAGGTAGAGGTGAATGTTGAAGGGTGAGGGAAGAAGAAAGGAAGGGTGATGACCTGAAGAGAAATTCGAATGTTGAGTTTATTGATTAGGTAGAGCTATGACCGTGTGGGAGGAAAGACCTACCTATGATATCCTTCTATTCACATTCCCTCCTTCCTCATCTATTTCGCCATTTCTAAGCCTTCGTATGTGGTTCAACTAATCTGTCCCGATCGTCCTAATGGCTCTAAACCTCGCCTCATACGCCGCCCTCGTAACCTTCGCATCAAAAGCTGACATATCCCACCCATGAAAACAACCCCTCCAAACATGAAACTCAGTACTCACACCCGCCTTAACACACTTAGTTGCATACTCGATTCCCTCATCGCGGAAGATGTCCAACTCAGCCGCCTCAAGATACAGCTCCGGCAAACCATTTGCCTGTTCCAAAGTCATCCTGCCAGGAGCCGCTGTCGGAGGAATGGGAGCATTCGCTTCGTATAAGGGAGATAACACTGCATTCCATGCAGTTTGGTTGTCGATGTAATTCCAGGCCATGAAGGGAACAAGAAGTGGATCCGGAGTCACGGTTCGATCGTCCAGCATGGGATATACGAGGATTTGCTTAGCGATTTGTGGGCCTTCTAGTTTCTCCTTCACGAGATGGGTGAGGGCTGCTGCGAGGGTGGCACCACCGCTGTCTCCCATGACGGCTATGCGGTCGGGGTTTACGTTGAGTTCTGAGGCGTGCGACGAGAGGTACTTCAATCCCTCGTAACAGTCGTTTAAGGGGGTTGGATAGGTGAATTCGGGAGCCAACCGGTATTCCACTGCGAGAATAGGTATACCAGTCTCCTGTACATAGCGGGATATGCTTGGATTGTAGAGTTCGACGCAATTGGTAATCATGCCTCCTCCGTGGACGAAGTAAACGGCGGAGCTGTTCTTCAATGACACGTCGCTCTTCGTATACCAACGAAGAAGTAGTTTGTGTCCATCAGAGGTGATCGTGAAGAAATCCTCCCAAACTACAAGCGGGAATTTGGGTGATAACTCGCCATGGAGAGTGTAAAAATTGGTATTCATCTGCCGACGAGCCTCGATATCGCCAAGTGGGGGTGTGGTAACTGGAGCTTTATTCTTCCATAATTGATGTTGGACGGCAGCTACTTCGGGATCGCGCTTGTAAGGCATATTGAACTCGACTGAAGAACTTTTGAAGTTTGAGAAGATATACAGTAGAAGTTTGGCGAAAGAAAGGAATTTATGTCTGCATCATCAGTGGAGAGCTATAGCCGCTCCTGCAAGCCTTGAAAAGACATGGAAAAGATCGGACCATTTTTGCTGTCGAAGGATCAATAGCGCACCCCAATGCTTAGAAAGACAATTGCATGTCAGAACAAAGGAAGGATGCGATCCATAAAAAGAGATGAGTTGAGGCGGAGTTTGAAGTTATCTCCTATTGATTATTAATTTTGTCTTAATAATTGCAATCTTATCCTGCTCCACATATTATACCCCAGACCAGAGGTTATTTAGACAACATACATGAATGGATACCTTGGTATACACACCAAGATCCCATAACACACCGCCGTATCTCATGCAAATGTTAGAGAATCTAGGTTTCTGTCTATCACACTTAGGTTTAGTCACTTCTGAAGTATCTTCCACCAACCAAATATTCCGAATACCCTTATACGCATGATTCATGCATGCCTATTGAGTCAAGATCCGGATTAGATAACCCGCATGCCGAAAGAGAAAATTATGCTATGCCAAATCCGAAGATAATTTATGCCAATGCGACTCGTGGAAGCTTATCCTCAGGACAAAGACTTTCTCAACAAAGAGCATAGTTCGGGTTATCTCGTGCTTTTAGATATCAAGAATGCCAAGCTGAATTGAAACCTCAAAAATAAATGCACCTTCTCAGCAAAACATTTCAATTCCAGTAAAGTAGGTATTTCATAAAAGCAAAAACAAGCACCTCCTGCTGATACTAAAGTACATGCAAAATGAAAAAAAGCACCAAAGTGCTACAACAAAAACCCAATCATCTACAATTACAATCAAACCCAGAAAAGAGAAAAGAGAAATAGTAATAATAATAGTAATATAATAATAGAGAGGAAACGAGGAGAGATAGAAGAAGAAGAAGAAGAAGAAGAAGAA
>AJFL01000452.1:0-15197 GCA_000467735.1 Rhytidhysteron rufulum CBS 306.38 | reverse complement strand
CGGGGGTTGGGTTGGGTTGGGTTGGAAGCAAACGAAACGTTGGACCTGGCGTAGTCTGTCTGTATCACATTATAGTGTGAAGAGTTTTCCTCTGCAATGATGGTGATGAATGATGTAACTTGTGCATGCATGCATACATGGCTCTTCTGAATAACGGTTCTGTTGAGGAGCGGGTACTAGTAGTCAGTATGCATAGCGATTGTATGTACCTATGGATGTACATATGGCTGACGCGAGATGTTCATTTTATGCATGGGCCGGACCTGGACTGACAAGGTATCGACGCGATGAAACACGCGCCAATATATTTAGGAAAACCGGGCAGCAGGCCGTGTGATTGGCTGCTCATTTGCCTGTAATAATAGCCTGCCAATTTCCTCTGCTGTCGCCCGCCAGCCTCATCTCCTGTGACTTGTCTGTCAGTGTCTTGCTCTCACGCTGCCGCACGCACGCACGCACGCCGTAATCTCTGCTCCACTCACGGTCATCGTTCGCTCTCTGCTTCTCCGCACAGCGCATCGCATCAGCAAGCTAGCTGCACCGTACACTGACTCTGTCTTCATCGTTCATCGCTGTGAGATCTCGCTCTGCAGTGATCGACCACCAGCCGTCCTTTGCATCCCTCCACTGCCCCAGCCCAGCTAGCGGCTTGTCCTTACTGAACAGAGCCACCAAAGCGCGCAACCCAGGCAACCTGTTTCTTCCCGCCAACACATCACCACTCGCTCACACCTCTCTCTCGTCTTTCGCTCGCAATTGCCTTGGTGCATGGCATTCAACCTCGAATAACCTCCTCCCATCCTCCTGAGCGACTCCTCCTCGACGGTTTGAGCGTGCGCCCGACAAAGTCACACCAGGCGATCCAGCGATGCCCACCGCCTACGGCAACTTCTTCGACTTTTGTCGCGACTCCGGCAACCAGCATGCGACGATCCCAAGTAAGTCGATTCCATCAATTCAATCAACTTTGACCATCAAATACTGACCGATACGTAGTATGCAATGTACGTGTACCGTCATCTTTGCGCTCGCGACCCTGCTCCCCAAGTCCGCAATGCTAATCTGACTTCTCAACCAGCTCTTCAACGAAGCTCTTGCAAAAGGAGGGAGTGGTTTCGACGACGGATGTAATCTGACTGGAATCTCTCTGAGCGGTGGCCATCACCTTGCAAACCTAGGTCCGTTATCTGCACACCGACAAGTTGGAAGAGAAGTCATCGGGGATCCGTCAAGCTAGTTACCTAGGTACTGTCCGGTAGAGCTTCGGTCCCTGTGGATCTTATCTTCCACGCTGCTGTCACTCCCCACATGAATGAAGTATGATGCTAACAATGCGTAGGTTCCATATTGTTGGCCGGTATTGCCATCCTGGTCACCGCGTTCTTGATCTTCCGATCAGAGCTTAAAAAGGCTGCTGTTGGTCGACGGTATGAATTAACCCAATTGCCCCATAAAAATGATGCAGTCTAATGTTTATTTTTAGGGAAATGCAACTGTTCCTGCTCGGCTACATCATAATTGAGATATGTGAAATCTTTACGGTTGGCGGTTTCCCCCTTCACGGCGGCGCGCGACGTGTTTGTCTCCCTTACCACCATGATTGCTTGCTCATCACTGACAATTGTACAGGCTTTCAGTGCAGTGCACATCGCTGCCATTGTCGCAACGCTTTGGATACTGATGCTAAATGGAATCGTCGGTTATCAATTGCTTGATGATGGAACGCCAATCTCCATGGGTCTGATCCTCATATCCGCCATCATTTTCTTCGTCGGAACGGGCTATATTGCCCTTGACACAACATTCAGCTGGACCGGGTACTGGGACGATACCTTGAGTCAACCGAACCGCGCGTATGCGCTTTATACTTTATACCAACTTGCGCCACTCGTTTTCCTCGTTGTTTTCTTTGTTTTGGAAGCCATCCTCGTCATTAGGGTCTTGGGAGAGCGAAAGCCCATGGGTATGTATTTCGGAGCCCCAAGTTCGTAAACATGGGAAACTAATTGTTGTCTGACAGTTTACCTTTCCGGCGCCGCTCTTCTATTCGCCATCGGTCAAATTTTCCAGTACGTGATCAGCGTCCATATTTGCAATGGAACCAATGGCAAGATCAATGGTGGTCTATTCGAAACTTTATTCACGTTGCTGGCAGTCGTAATGATTTGGGTATTCTGGTCCAGCATCACGGAAGATGATTGGCCAATGCCATCGGTAGGAGGTTCAGGAGCTTACTCGTAATGGCAGAGTCATGTTCATGGGGTAGTATATGGTCAAGAAAGTAATGTTCTCACGAGTTCTTAAGCATAGCGTATACCAGGATTGGCGATTTTTGTTTTATCGGATTCACCTCCATCACAGTCGAGGTCACAGTAATGTAGTTGCAAACGTATCTATAGTCATGTCGCATCTGGTCATGTACGAGCAGTGAATGTGAATAATTTTGAAAATGTGATTGGCCGAATTTATCTAGGTCCATGTACGAAGGAACTTGCCCAAAGAAGTATGCTCCTTGGATATGTAAGAGCCTGACCAAAAAGAGAACTGAAATATTGTCTTTGAAGATGCATGAAAGAATGCGGAGTGTAAGCCATACGAATCCATTGCATGGTACGAACTTTTACCTAGGTATACGTCACGTGCGTGGTGATGTAAAGTAAATTAGCGCGAGATTCTCTTATTCGAAAGTTTAGAAGACAACCACACAAGCTTCAACAACACGCCCTTTGGAAGCGGACCGTTCGCTGACAATGAAAATCGGCTCTTATTACTTTCTTTTCATTCTACTCGGCGACCTTTAGAACCACGGATTCACTTCATTTTCACTACTTCTTTGATTAATTAAGACTCAGAACTAATGTTCAGTATACCCCAAAACACGCGATAGCTTCTCAAATCTTCCGCCTAAGATTGACTTCACATCACGGCATTCTAAACACACCGATACTTAAAGTTCTCCATATCTTGCCAAAATCTATTTCGACTCTCATACACCACCATTTAATCGACGATTTCCATCCACCTCCCTGAATCTATCGCTTCCTTTGTCGCATGTTGAGTTGCCATCATGGCAGACTCTGATGGAGAATATATCGCTTCCGACGATGAGTACGATAGAGGAAAGAGCACAAGAGGACCTGGTGGAGGAAAGCGTCGGGGACGAGATACTGGGCGCAAACAACAGGCTTGGGAGACATCTGCGATAACGCGACTTGCTACCTACAAAGAAGCTCCGGACGGGACCATGCAACAAAGTGTGCAGGAGAGAGAGGAGGAAAGGAAACGTAAGAGGTAGGGGTTATTTTCATTATATTTGCTACTACACCAACCATACGGAACAGCTCACGCCGGTTATGCCCTTTTGCCATGCGCCTTTCACCTGCCGTATCGTACACGTCTCCCAAAGACATATTGACAACAGATCATATCCAACAAACTCTTCTTATTACTTGTCCTAAATTCATTCCCTACTCAACACAGTGATTTAGCATTGGAACATGAATCAGTGGGCGTGTTCTATCTATGCCGTTCAAATTGAGAATCGCGAACCTTCTGGCTACGGAGGTCCTTCATATGAGCCTTCGACGCCCTTGGGGATGTTATCACACTATTCCGATGGAACACAGGCTCAATATTCAATCACCAATGAATCATCATTGCGTACAGGGCTCCGGTTTTTCAGTAATAGTTACAAGCAGTGCTAACTTTACTGACAGGCTGCGCAAAGACACGAAACCATTTCAACGCGGCATTATCCGCCATGTCATCCTAGTATTGGATCTCTCGGAAGCGATGCTCGAGAAAGATATGCGGCCAAATCGTTACATAACCATGATTAAATATACACAAGATTATGTCCGTGAATTCTTCGAACAGAACCCCATATCTCAGATGAGTGTCATGGCCATGCATGACGGCTTATGTGTACGCGTTTCTGAGCTTTCCGGTAACCCTGCCGATCATATCTCCGCCATACAAGGCTTAAGGTTTCCAAAGAACCCGAAGGACGTCCCTAGGGAGCCCAAGGGTTCACCGAGTCTGCAAAACGCGCTTGAATTGTCAAGAGCAACGCTATATCATACACCAAGCCATGGGACGAGAGAAGTCATAATCATTCTCGGTGCCCTCCTTACACTTGATCCTGGAGATATCCATGCAACAATCAAAGCATGTGTACGTGACCGGATCACCGTCAATGTCATTGGGATGGGAGGTCGTCTCCGCATTTGTCAGGAAATTGTTGGTCGTACTAATGGTGGCGATGAAAGCGGGTACACGGTGGCCACAGACCAAGAGCTCTTGCGGGAGCTCCTCCTAGCAACGACTACACCTCCTGTCATCCGCACTGGAAGTACTGAGGAAAATGGTACTGCTGCAGCAGCAGTCGCCACCGGATCTACAGCATCATTGCTGATGATGGGTTTTCCATCTCGCATCATTGACGACGTTCCAACGCTCTGTGCATGCCACGGAAACCTCACACGAGGTGGCTATCGATGTTCAAGGTGCAGTGCCAAAGTTTGCAGTCTGCCTGCCACATGCCCGAGTTGTCGTCTCACATTAATATTATCCACACATCTGGCACGAAGTTACCATCACCTATTCCCCCTGCGGAATTGGATCGAAGTTAGCTGGAAACGTGCAAGGGAAAAGGGAACTCGAGAGTGCACCGGATGTTTGACCGCATTCCCCGATCCACCTAGCGAGAATGACAAAGACACTACAGGCAATACTGACGAAAAGGATTCTGGAGCCAACGGAGATGATGCAAATCGAAATAAAGTCGATGGTGCTGTGGAAGGAAAACAAACGGACGAAGATGAATATGACGAGCAAAAGGCTAGCGAGAGCTCCAGATATGAGTGTAGAGCCTGCGAAAGTCATTACTGCATTGATTGCGACTTGTTCTGTCACGAAGTGCTCCACAACTGCCCGGGCTGTCTGAGTAAATTGTATCCTACGCAGGATGGCGATGGGGATGTGACAATGGCATAAGCAAGCCTGGCAAGGCACGGAGTTTTGCATAGATTCACGGCGTTTGGGTATCTTCGGCAATGAGCATGGGGATCCGTGGACGGAGAGGGCCTCAGGAAAGGGTCTGGTGCCGGCTTCATTCTCCTTTGGCTTTACTGACTCTTGGTAATTCAGAGCGAATGCAATAAATACCCGATTTGTTCCTTGGTGACCCAGAGGTGTTCCTTTTCTTCCCGAGCTACGTTGAGTGTCCTAAGGTGGACGGGCGTGCAGGCGTCCAGTGAAAGGAGGTGTATTAGCGATGCAGCGATGGTGATGAATGATATACCCAAGAACGGGAAACTTAAGCCTCCTCGACATGCCGAATCACTAGCCGAATCGACTCAATAATTCCGCACCTGGGCAGTGCAGCGAACCTTGGCAGGGACATACGTAAGATCCGCAGAAGGCGTCCCACCCCGCCGACCTGGGCGACCACTGCGACCTAACCTTACCCCGCCACCAAAACAACGTGGGGCATTCTTCCGTACATCGGAGGCAATTAATGAGCCCCGATGTCGTCTTACCAGCTTTATATCTGCTTTCCGGTCCAAGAGAGTTTCTGTCATCTTTGTTATACTCTTTCCTACCACACTACGACATGTCTTTTGAACGATTAATACGCTTTGAGAACGAGACCGCCGAGGTCGTGTACGGGAACTTGACCAAGGAGGTACCGACGCGAGAGATTGAGGGATCAAAAGTTGAGGTGCTCAACGGTGACATTGACACCGGCTTTTCCAAGGCGGGCAAGGAGGCTACCGTCAAGAAGGTATGTGACATTTCTCTGGAGAAACACCACGGCAGAACGACATTATTGACTGGAGTAGCTCCTAAGTCCACTTCCCACAACCAACATTGTCATGTGCATTGGTCTGAACTACCGCCATCATGCCGAAGAAGCAAATGTAGGCTTCCCCCTAAATGTCGTGTGGAACATCCAGTCTAAAACATCCCAGCTCTCTGTCCCTAAATTCCCAACCGTCTTCACCAAACCCGCAGACGCCCTTGCCGGACCTCTCGACACAATCCCAATCCACCCAGACTGCCAGTCCATGCTCGACTACGAAGGCGAACTGACCGTAGTGATCGGACGCGACGCAAAGAACGTCTCCGCCTCAGACGCCCTGTCCTACGTTCTTGGCTACACAGTCGGTAACGACGTCTCCGCGCGCAACTTCCAGCTCCCCGCCGATGTATCAGGCGGCCAATTTGGTTACGCGAAATCATTCGACAAGTTCGCGCCCATTGGCCCTGCCATTGTGAGTCCGAGCTTGATCCCGGATCCACAGAAGCTACACTATGTGACCAAGGTGAATGGAGAGGAGAGGCAGAGGACGGGAACCGACGATATGATTTGGACGATTAAGCAGATTATCGAACATTTGAGTCGAGGGACGACGTTGAGGAAAGGAACGGTTATCATGACGGGGACTCCGAGTGGAGTGGGATTGTTTATGGAGCCGAAGGGTTTTGTGAAGGATGGGGATACGGTGGAGATTCATGTTGAAGGCATCGGAAGCTTGATTAATAAGATACAGTTTGAGAAGTAAGGGGATAGAAGGGTGTCTTGATGGTTATAGATTGTCTCAGAAGAAAGATATCATGTTCTACTTATTTTTATTCTCTTGTAATGGTATTGAAAGGAAGCCATAACTACGCCTTGTGACTTTCTTATGATTGAAAGTGTGAGCGAGTAATATATCTCACAATCAAAACCGGGCGGGTGCATATTAACAGACCCTGTATGTACAACGTTCCACCCAATCAGGAAAAGCACCATTTCTAACAAGTTGATCTCCCGAAAGCTTCGTCTCAACATCAAACTACATTCGAGAAAACATAAACAGTGCACCTACGTGTTATCCCGTCACCGTCTAGACTTGAATGAAGCAGTGCCATGAGGGTCCTCGGTTCAAAGGCGGTCCGAGACCGGGGGGTGACGGTGCCCTTGCCGTAAGAGGATGCGATCTTCTTGGTCACTGACTGAGGTCCACGTTTATATGGGGACAAGACTTCTTCGTAAAAGGTTAAGACTTAATAACACTTTCTTTTTAAGAAACTGACCATCTCCGCTATACGAGGGACGGAGCTTTCCTTGCAGATTTACGCTCTTGTTTGCTTTTTTGTCTCTTTTGTCAGCTCCTTGTAAGCTGCCGGTAAGCTATTTTCTCGGCTTCTCTTAAGCGGTACTTAGAAGTCCGTTATTTCTTGAACCTACCCTCCTTTGTATATTCGAGCTTAGGCCTATACGGAGTTTAGCATTCTACTGAATTTCTACGATCTCTTTCCATCATGTCCGGAAATCAGTCCAATGACGATGTCATCGTCGAGACCAATCATTTGATCGTGGGTGCAGGTCCTGCAGGAGCATCGTTGGGATGTTTCCTTGCTCAACATGGTAATTACCTACATGTTCTACATGCAGTCATACGCAGCTAATAGAAGATAGGTCTTAAGGGAATCATCATCTCTTCTACCCCTGGTACGGCAGATACGCCTCGAGCACATATCACAAACATGGCTGCTTTAGGTAGGTTCATCCTCTCTCCTTTACGATTAATAAGCTTTACTAATGTATTAAAAAGAATGCCTACGTGATATTGGTCTTGAAGAAGAATGTGTCAAGGCGGCTACAGATGGGGAGAATATGATGCATACGAGATTCTGTCATAGCATGGCTGGCGAGGAGTATGCCAGGATTTATTCATGGGGAAATGATCCTGCACGAAAGGTAAGAGACCTATATAATCCTCGATTCCACTGAGATTCCATTGTATTTGAATCCATCCTGACAGACACCAGGGTGACTATGACGCTGCGAGTCCCTGCAGTCCAGTCGACCTCCCACAAACAGTCTTGGAACCCATACTAATCCACCACGCCACCCTCAACGGTTTCAGCGTCCGATTCGATACAACACTCATCTCCTTCTCAAAAGAAGAATCTGGGTCAATTATCAGCCATGTACGTGATAATCTAACACGGCGCGAGTACAAAATCAGATCAAAATACCTTTATGGATGCGATGGAGCAAGAAGCCAAGTGATCCGAGAACTGAAGATCCCCATGATCAAGAAGCCCGGACAAGGACTCGCTATGAACGTCCTTGTTGAGGCGGATCTCTCACACTTGGTCGAGCATAGACAGGGGAACCTGCATTATACTATGCAACCTGATGTTGATTTTCCGGATTGGGGTTGGATGACGATTGTGAGGATGGTGAAGCCGTGGCATGAGTGAGTTATTCTTGATCTAGAAACTTAAATGATAATGTAACTTACATGCTGAAATAGATGGATGTTCATCATCTTCCCAGCTCCATGGACTGGTGTCGATGTCAACCCTACACCTGAACAATACACCCAACGGGTCAAGGAAGTTATCGGTGATCCTTCCATTCCAGTGAAACTGATCAACACTTCAAAATGGCTCGTCAATGAGATTGTAGCAGAGCATTACTCAGATGGTAACATGTAAGTTCCCTCTACACCCTTATTCCCTTTATCCTATTTCCTCACCCAACTCCTCTCCTTCACCCATCACGCCCCAACTAATCCATACAAGCTTTTGCCTCGGCGACGCCGTCCACCGCCACCCACCTTTCAACGGCCTCGGCTCCAACACCTGCATCCAAGACGCCTACAACCTAGCCTGGAAAATTGCCCTCGTAGAACGTTCCCTTGCCTCCCCAACGCTCCTCCAAACCTTCTCCCATGAGCGTCAACCCGTAGGTCAAAGCATCATCACCCGCGCAAACCAAGGCCTCCGAGACCACCTCCCAATCTGGGAATGTCTAGGAATGACCACCCAAGACCCCGTCGAACGAAACCGCCAATTCACCGAACTGAACGAGATAAACGAGAAGGGACGTCAGAGACGAGAGAAACTAATCCAAGCGGTTAAGAATACAGAACATGAATTCCACGGTTTAGGTATCGAGATGAATCAAAGATATAAAAGCACAGCTATAAACACGGATGATGAGGATTCCCCTAATCCTCCCCCTCTCCCCGAAGACCCTATCCTAACCCACCAAATATCAACATACCCCGGTTCCCGCCTCCCACACGCCTGGCTCAATACTTCCGTCCCTGGAAAACCCTTCTCGACGCAAGATATAGCCGGTCACACACGCTTCACATTGTTCACGGGGCCGGGCGGTGAGAAATGGAAACAAGCTGTGGGGGAAGTGACGAAGAGGTTGGGCGTGCAGGTTCATGCTGTTTCGATTGGTTGGAGGCAGGATTATGAGGATGTTTATTTTGATTGGGCGAGACGGAGGGGGGTTGGTGAGAACGGTTGTGTCCTTGTTAGACCGGATCGGTTTGTGGCATGGAGGTGTCAGGGGTTGGTGGAGGATTGTGAGGGGAAGTTGGAGGGGGTTTTGAGGAGAGTTTTGGGGGTTTGATTTCAGGGAAATGTGCTTCTATCTCTCAGTCATGATGGTGGGTATTGCTGTAGTGAGGGGATATGCATTTTCAAAAGTCTATTTTTCACCAGCTTCATCCACGTATTTAAATAGAGATAAGTCAAGCCAAATCAAAGCAAATCAGAAAAAGAAAAAAAAAACAGCATCAACTTTTGTTTATCTAACCCCCTGAACGAACGAAAAGAGATATAAAAAAAAAGCAGAACTTTTATGACGCTTCAAAAGCGACGCTCACTATCCCCACTCTACACCCTGTAAATGCAAGAACGAAACGTAAAATACACCATATAGACAGAGAAGAAGAAGGGTAAAGCAAAAGCAATACAATAAGAAAGAAAACACCAGGGGTATATGTGCATGCGAAAGCAAGATCCCCAGCACGCCGATGAAATATAACTAGAGACACCCATGCACCCGAATCGAGGGAGAATTCTAGGATTACTGCTCATTTTCCTGCCCTCCGCTGAGGATGCTACTTCTACTTGTGCCTTCGCTTATGAAAGTCGCTACGCTGGTCCGCTTGAACGCTGTTGAAGGTTCCTTTGTCAATGAAGAGTTTGAGAAGGGAGGTGCGGACATGGTATTCGAAGGTGAAGCAGGAGATGATGTATTTTGAACGGGGTCCTGTCCTCCATGTCTGTCTCGGAGTCTCTTGATGTCCCGTAAACGATTGCGCCAGGATGAAACCTCTTCACCTCCGTCGCGGCTGGACCAAACTTGGGAGAACACGCTTGCGTTGATAGCGATGAGGCGGCAGTACGCAGCAAGGTTTTTACCGCTAATGACTTTGCTTTCAGCAGCTGGTGATATGTCGGGAAAATCAGGTTTAGGTACGACTTGAACTTTGTAGTAGCGATTTCTTCCAGAGGAATCGTCTGCCAGACGGCGTTCGACAAAGGAAGCTCTCGACTCTGGAGTAATGACGATATGGATATAATTAAATGCCGAAGGAAATGTGTTGAAATCATACGGGAGCCCAGAGTCATTGAAGATGATGTTCACAAAATCATTGCCAATGTGTCGCTTTTTGTTCGTCCACATCAGATCATCTCCATCGTTGGTCGGCATCATGGTGGTAACGTGGTATATTATCTCCATACACCTGTCCCGCCAAGCAATTGTGAACTCGCCGTCCATATTGTCATGTGTATCAAGCCCACCTGCATTGAACTTTGCGCCTTTGAGCCGCACAAGTGTACCTAAATCTCCAAGGAATGCAGTATAGTCAGCGGAACCCATGATATTGCCTAATATTTCTTTCTCGTCCGTTTGACCCTCTCCAATGTATATAACGCCGACTTTATGGCCGTCGACTGTGGGATTACGGTCGAAGGCAGTAATAGCACGACGGGACATATCATCATCTGGGAGTGGAATGGGTACCTCAGGTATAGTGCCCAGAGTGGAGGGGATATTGAGTGGAGAATATAGAGACTGGAATATGTCGTCCGGAAGGATTCCTACATAGGACACCGCATAAAACGACTCATAGGCAAGGCCAATTGTGATCGGGACTTGATGGCGCGGAGGGTGTGTGACATGAGGGGAAATGGTGAAATAACGAGTCCCAGACGGTCTTCTGCTGGTGATTTGAGAGACACCTGTTCGACCGGCAGTTTCAATTGTCATGAGACTTTGCCCGACGATCCAAGTCTTCTTTTGTACCTCTCCGTCTGAAGGTGTAGCAAAGTTGGGGTTTGGCGCAGTCTCATCACGGTCAGAATAAGCTATTACTTGCATCATATCCATGATGACCTGGCTTTGTTCTTCTGTGACTTCCCTGCCGGCCCTATCTGTATAGATCAAATTTTTGGTGATCCAAGGAATTTGACGTTGCCGGTCGGGTAGCTTCAGGGCCATGAACCAGAACGTAATGACATGAAAAGCTAGGGTGTAGACGTATTGGGGGAGGTCATCGGATGTCATCTTCTCCTGTTGCTTTATATTACGTTCCGCACCCGGAGAGAAGTCGCGCGGGGGGCCGCTATGCCGTAAGCTTCGATGACCACTCTGAGCAGAATCTCCAGATATCGTTGCTTGTCGTTCCCGTTGATCTCTAACGTATTGTAAATAGCGAAAACTGACGCCGAACACCATCTTAAATTCGTCCTCGCGAAAGTTTTTAAAGAGGTCTGGCATCCGTGCCAGAAATGTTAGGAACTCGAGAATGTGGATGGCAATGTGCGGTTGTGTGATGATCTGAGACATCTTCTGAATGATGTTATCAAGAGACTTGCTGACTGAAAGAGGAGTCTCGTGGCAACAGACAGTTAACGCGTGGATGCACCATTTGGAAGTACGGTCCCAGGAGCCGATACCAAGAAGAAACGTTTTGACTATTTCATCTTCCTCGCTCTTTTCAAAATGGGCATTGTAGCTGACAAGAATTGTAAGTATGTGGAACAAACAAACAGCGACATCGGCTTTCTTAAGAAGTGTAGAGGTGGGCGGCTCATGGAATGTCGTACCACGAAGCTGTTCACAGATGACACTCCTCAACATTTTCAATTGGGGAACAGCACCACGGAAAAGAGACTGGTTGGAGAGTTGGGAACCGAGGTGAACCAGGACATAACTGTAGACTTCCCAATCGGTTGCTTTCTGCAAAAGCCTAATGACCAGCTCCAGCCAAAATGTTATTTTCAGGTCTCCTAGGCGATCAGTCGTACTGTCGCAGGTAGACTCGCGATACGAGTATAGCACTCGACTGAATCTCGGCGACGGCGGCTCCGGTAACCCCCTTGGGCCGGGATACACCCATAGGGGAGGCACGGGTTTTGATATGCGGCTTGTTGCACTCACATGTCGGCTAGCATGTCTTGAGAGAGATGAATGTAGACCTGCGGTGGACATTTTCCGGCCTTCTTTCCATGAGAGTGGCTCTTCTTGTCGAACAGGTTCACCTGTAGAGGCGTCGTCGCTCTTCTCTGGCATCACAGCGGTGTCTGCGGTACGGCACAGAACGGCGGCAATGGTTTCGCCTTCGGAAGAAACATTCACAACAATGGCATGGTTAGCGTCGCTTCTTAAACGGAAGAGAAGCTTCAAGGCGGTGATTCGAGCATCAGTGGCGCATGTTTCGAGACCGGCAATATGAAGGAGTAGGTCGAAAAGCAGTTGTGACTTGCTTGCCGATTTGGTGACACTGCGAACGAAGAGACGTACTAGACCAGTAGCGAGCACATTATGAAAAGAGCCTGGCAGTTCATGAGGTTTTATAGAAATCCAGGGGGCCGGATTTGCGGGTATTTGCCCAGTTGGCTCTTCCAGCGGTCCCCTGAGAAGTTCCAGGAAATATCCAAATTTATCGTCGGGAGCTTGATCCGCGACATCAACTGTGAAGTCGACCAGTTCATTAAGAACGGCAGTATCAGTCTCATCCTTGATGTTGTTGAGGATTAATCCTGCACATTGAGATACTGCTTCCTCATCACAGAGTCCTTCTACTGTACTATATGTCTCTCTTAGGCATTCAATAATACGAATACGAAGCGCTTGAGGTTTCGCGTGGCTCCTAAACACGTTCGAGACTAGCAATCGACATGCTTCTAGCCAGTCGTCGTTCGAGGGGTGTAGATAACGTTCTTCGGCGTAGTATGTGACGAGGTTTTCGGCGGTAGCATCACTAATCCGGTTCCCTACTCGCACGAACAATTCCATCACTGAAGCCTTTTGAACGAAGTCGAGATGGTCACATATGTTGTCTAGATGAATTAGTACTTGCGTGAAGTCGTCATTAGAGGAACGACCGTCTGCAGAGGGAAGTTCGGGAGAAAGGGCGTTCTCTGCATTAGGACTAATATTGGACGTCGACTCTGTTGATTCATCCCTTTCTTCGCTTCGTCGTATACACATCTCTAGAATATCAACCAGGTCACTCCAGTCTTCCTCTTGTAAGAGCAAGGCGGCTAGATTTTGATGCTCAAAAATGGCTTTGATAACCTGGACAGCCTCTCGTTCTTGTCTTGAACTGTCCGCTTCGATAGATGCTCTAAGAGAGTGAAGAAGTAAATGGATTGGAACTTTGGGAAGACCCTCGGTTCCATCACATATCAGTAACTTTTGTAACACGCTCATTGCTCCTCGGAGGACACTAATTTCGCGCCCTTTGAAGTTTGAACCGTTTTGGAGTACAGTCAATAACGTGGTGATGGACGATTGTCCCATATGGGATCTAAACAGATTGCCCAGCGTATTCCAGGCCGGTTCTCGGAGATCGCCAAGTTGGCGATGGATGGTACATAGCACTTCTAGGCATGGTTTAAGGGAATTTTTCGGAATGTGGGTATATGTGATCAGGGTATCGAATATTCGGATGGCATGCTCAATATCTCCTTGATGCGTTGTTTCCCGGCAAATCTTGACCACTTTGTTTAGAAATAGCTCGAGGTCTGTTTCACCGAAAGTTTTTGAATTGAATTTGATCAAGTCCGTAATATATTGGAACAAATTGCCTAAGTACTCATCCTCCTTCAGGGCATCGCCGGAGCGCTTCTTTTCTTTGGATTTGCGAGCTCGGCAGGCTGACTGAAATGACGAATCGAGAGAGCTTAGAATGAAAGAAGGTACTAAAGGTTCGAATGCCTCTATATTTCGACCTCCAACTGTAAGCGCTTGAAGTACCTCGAAGCGAAGATCGAAGTTTGTGTCTCCGGAGCGCGTTGCAATCGCCCGGAAGAATTGATTACGCTCATACGGACTGAGATTCGGAATGGCAACACAGCTTTTTAAAAGAGAATATGCGGCCTGAGGGGCGTCAGGTGGATCTACTACCTCGAGTAAATCACTGGCATTCGACCATAAGCTAAGGACATTGGAAAGAGGATATTTCTCCACAATGGATCGGATTCTTTGGCAAGCCAGTATTCGTTCAGAAAGAGGGTGATTGGGAGCTAAGTGGTCAAGGAGCTGAGTGAGATGCGATGGACCCCCTACGACATCTCTGTGCAACAGTATCCCCTTCCCCGCGCCCTTCTGGACTCTATCATCTCCATGCTCCGATCTGGTCTCAGAAGTGCTATCCAAGGACCCTAACCGACCACCGGGAACGCTAGCAACAGAGGCTGAGCGTTGCTGAGGTCTTAGCTGCGGAGTGCGGAAGGGAGAAAGGGTGGCGGCGGAGGAGTGGGAGGAAGAGGACTGGGTCCTTATGCGACCAGCGGTGAGGGATCGGAAAGCTCCAAGCAGGGTCGACGAGGACGACGATCTGTCTGGCGTCCGGGGTGCATCTCGCGCTGGAGACATAGGTCCCGACGGAAGAAGCTGGGCGAAGTACTATATGCCACTGCAAGAGGTTAGTTAGAAGGACATGAGAGATGCGACTCGGGCAGCATGCGCTTACCTGCTGAAGGCGGAGGAGAGGGCAGGAGAAGGGACGAAGATCCGTTTGAGCTTCAGCCCTATACTCATGAAAGCGGGCAATGAAGACTGATAGCTGGCTTGGGAGGCGGAAGAGCCCATTTAGGCTTGTCGATGGCTGCAAGGAGGAGGGGTCGGAGGAGCTCAAGAGGGAGCAGAGGGCATGCTGTAGGCGGCTGGGGAGGGAGGGTTGTATGGCGGCAGGCGGTGGGAGGGTGAATGTGAATGTGAATGTGAATGAAGGTGTCATCGAGGGCGGATATCGGACGAAGCAAGCGAAGGGAAGTTATTAGTTAGGCACGTTAGGCCATCATCCCATCATCCTGCCACTGCCCTGTCGCAAAAAATCTGGGGTCGTGCACGGCGCGCGGGCGGGCTGCTGCAACGCGCCCGC
>AJFL01000451.1:0-71273 GCA_000467735.1 Rhytidhysteron rufulum CBS 306.38 | reverse complement strand
GCAGGGCTGCAGCAGCTGTCAGATAGAATGCCTAACGCACCCTGCATGTCCTGCTGCCGTCACCCTCAACAACCAAACCACAACGTCAACCAAGCCACCGCCAACGCAGGGGAAAGCATGTTCTTCTTCTGTTGACTTGGCTTTGCTGATCATCGGTGGCCGACTTTTTGATGTCATGTTACCGGGTGCTGGCCTATTTTTGGTTGGGCCGTCCAATCATAAATTAGCTTTGCTATGCATTTCCGTCCTTTTCCAAATTTACATTGTACATACATACATACATACATACATACATACTTACGTACTGTATGTACAAGTAAAACGGGAAAGTAATAGTTGGTGAGAGAGGCGTATTGCGCATCGAGGGTTTCGTAGACCCTTTCGCAACTCCGTGCCTCAACGCTGACCCGATTCATCCATGCGAGCGTTTTATCGCTCAAGAAAGTACCCGAGGTGAATTGGGTCTCCTGTCGTTTCATTGAGTCCACCTTCATCGGACAACATACTATAGGCGAGAAAGTCCGTTTCATTCAAAATGCTGATGACGTCGAGACCATCTCCCCGTCATTCCACCACCGGTTGAATTCTACCTTGGACGGGTTTGCCGGATGCCGGGGCACGTCGGGGAAACCGGTCTATGACATTGATATATCTGAAGTGATATAGCTCGGCTTCGACGGTTTTCTTGGTCTGTCGTCAACGTCTTTGGACGCTGTTTCATCCGCTGTCAAGTCTGCTTCTTCTCCGCACGGCGTTTAGATTGGCGACGGCTTTGAATAATTCTTCTCTCGCCGCCCACGCCAGATTGTTACGCCGCGGAATGGGGTTATAGGCTCAGCCTGCATCTTGCACCGCGTCCATAAATCCAGCGATAGGAAGAGTTAATTCGGCTTCGTACCTTCGTACCCTACAGTTCAATCAATATCGCAAAGCGATCATACGGATCGCCAGCATGAATCCGCTAATAACTTTATAAGTGATGAGCGTTGAATGACCGGTCGATGCCCTGTACCCCATTTCCACGCAAGAGATGGCGGATATTTGATTGAACGGTAAGAGATTTCGCGCGATGGTGGTATTCTCTGCGAAGGGAAAGATGGCTCTAGGGAGTCTGCGAAGCTAATAATTGTACAATGTAGGGGATACGGAATCCTGTATCTGCCTCGAGAACCTCTCAATGGCGTGAAGAGCCCGTACTGGAGAGCCGATTATCGTGGCGTCGTCGGCGAGATTGAGTGTAGGGATAGCCTGAGGTGAACCAGAATCTTCCTTGCCCTTCCAAAGCGCTTCATTCGCCACACATGCTATCCTACACGCATAATTTTCCGCGTGCAGCCTCGGTTTTCATATACATTATCAACCAGCAGATGGCTTAACAATCGGTCGTTGTTGAGGACGTATGGTAGCTGCATAGCGTGGGTTGAGTAGGAAAGCAGCGCAGTCCATACTAAACGTCAAGTCCTCCACACACCCAAGTCAAGATACCGAAGAGCAGCGCCCAGAGAGAGGTGCCGAGGGAGATAAGAGGATGGAGTATGGCCACAGCCTTCGCCAGAATCCATGGATGTGAATAATGAGGATGGGGAGAGAAAAAGGAATAGATACTGGGTCCGTGGGCCCATCATTGTGACTTCCTCCTAGGCCCATGAGTCTTGCCTTCTATCTACGACATGGCACACCATTTCTCTGTGCCTAGAAAACCTTGGAGGTCCCAAGTCCCAAACCACAACATCTTCATACTAATCCACCGCGAACACTCATGCGGCTGCAACAATCGTGCCATACCTGTTTTAGAAGGAAAAAAAGGGTACCTAGTGTGCCGGTTTACCGCCGTCTAACAGTCGCGATGCTAAATCTGAAATCATTGTCTAGTGTGACCGCTTACGTCCCGTTTGTGGCTACTGTCGACACAGTGGCCTCGAATGCAAATACACCGAGCCTCGGGCGGGTACACAAAGAAATTCTGGGGACACATCTGTAAGTTGATCGACTTCCCTAGTAGGTTTGTTGGAGACGGAAGACTTTCATGCAATAATCAAACACCGGATACCTGCTTTGAAAGAACACCCCCTACCCGTATACTCAGTCCATGGATTATGTGAATTCTTGCTAACGTAATTGAAGGGTCTACCATCCTTGCGTCCTGCCGCACAACCTCCCAGTGGAACATCTTCGCGTTCTGCCGCGGAACCTCCAAGTGGAACATCTACGGACAACCAGAACGTGACAGATGATACGCCACAGTCATCTCTTCCCGCACCCCATATTACCCCTCTATTCGATCGTGGGGCGTGGAAGAGTAAGCCATTACAACTACTCCAAGAAGAATGTTAAAGAAGTTTACCAAGACAACCTAGGTCCTCAACAATCCGACGCACATGAAAACATGCAGCTAAGCTACAACACGATGATGCAAAATAGAATGCCGGGTGTCTTGATCGGCGTGGATATGGGGGAATGTGTTCGTCTGCTATGCGGTGGCATCCGTCCCAACCTTTCCCTACCAATGTGGACGATGATACCACAGAACGGCTCCTCCGAACGGTATTCTGTTGTCAGCAGACAAATACGCATTATCTTGGACGGAGCCAAAGATATGAAAAGTGCAATGGCCATAGAGGAAATTGTCGGTCCCATTCCTGACATGACAGCCTTATTCGACTCCGACGCATTCCGAAGGTCTTCATATTTACCGAAACAGGTTACAAAGCTAATTTATAGCATAAGAACGAAACTGGACTCCACCAACCTTGCCATGATATACTTAGCATGGCTTCTGATGCGATGGATGATTAATCCACGACCAGACTTTTATAACGCTATACCGCCATGGTACCAACCAACACTCAGTCAACTACACTATCAGCATGCTGAGATAGTTGACTTTCTGATTTGGCCTACATTGCGGGATCGTATAATAAGGGACCCAGTTTTGCAGTATGAGAAATTGGACTGGCTACTAGCACTGAGTGATACGATCGAATGCGATATTGGAACGGTTCCAGTGCATGTGGATCACAGGGATGGAATATACCATCTGACGGATGAGGTTCTGGTTAGTTAATGCATCTTCCTTGTGATTTAATCAGCATACTAACAACAACTTTACTTTAGCAACAGATTTTTAACCTTGATAATTGGTCGGTCGGTCCCTCGATTTGGGATCACATCCCAAATGCGGATGAGTATGTGCGTATAAGGAATGTTTAGGCATAGAGGTATATCGCCTTTGGGATAAAGGGTTCACTTGGATGCATCGTGAATGCTATTGATCCGCTTATTCGCTAGCCATATTCCTAAGTGGAAGCGGGTATGAGGAATACTCATCCAGTATACAAATACTAGAGAAATAGAATTGAATATTCCACTATTCTCACTCAGAATCTTGTTCTGCCCCTCCAAACAACCCAGAACCCAACAAACCCACACACCTCCTCCCCATCCCATCCCACCTAAGCATACTCCCCCTTCGCAATCTTCCCACTAACCACCTCATCCCTAGTCAAATACCCTCCACTCAACCCCTCTTTCCCCAAACCCACCAACAAATCCCCGACAATCCTCGCAAAAACCTCACCCCCATGCTCATTCAAATGCGTCCAATCATTACTAGCTAAATTATATTTCGCCGCCTGCGTCTTCCCCAGCTTATTCACATACGCCTCTGACGCCTTGTTTAAATCGATCCAGAGCGTGTTGCTGGACTCTGCGGCTTGGATCGTCCTTTCGCGCTCGTTGCTTAGATTCGGTGTTACGGTTGTGGCGCCTGAGGCGAAGTTGCGGCGGGTTAGGGGGGTGAGGAGGATCTGTTTTTATGGGTGGGGGTAGTTAGTTTGGGGGGGTTGAGGGGGAGGAGGGAGAGGGTGATAATGGGGTAAGGGAGGGGGACAATGGGGAAAGGGACTTACAGGAATCCCACCCGCGGCTTTAACTTCCGACGCGAAGTTCTTCAGGTTCGTGGTATATTGATCCAACGAAACGCCCGATGTAGATTTCTGATCATTATGACCGAACTGCATACTCATCAGCACGTTCCCTCTCCCTCTTCCGCTCCATTCCCCCTTTCTCCCTCCCCCCATCCCCACCAACCAAACCATCCAAAACTCACCTGCACAGTAACAAAAACGCGTTCATATTTCCCCTTATAAGTCCCTATATCCTTAATCACCTTCCCCCAATCCCCACCCGCACGGAAAGATGCAGTTGTTGCGCCGCTGTGGCCGTAGTTATGGCCTGCAGAGCCGGAGGCGATGACTTTGGAGACGAAGCCGTCGCCCCAGCCGCCGTTGGGGGCCGTGGTGGAGTCGCCGGCTAGGAGGAAGTACGCGCCTGTTGCGGCTGCGGCGGTTGGGAGGGCGGAGGTTAGAGGGGTGAGGAGGAGAGGGAGGAGGTGGTGGAGGCGCATTGTGTTGTAGGTGTTGAGTAATTCAAAGGTGAGAAGTTTATTTTGGGATTGGAAAGAATTGGAAAGGTAAAAGAAAAATCCTTTTCTTCTAAAAGATAGATAGATATAAATACATGCAAGAAAAGAAAAGAACCTTATATATACCTATTACTACTCCACCCGTGTATTTAAGCAACGGGAATTCCCAACCAAACCCTCTTTAACACGCGGTTATAGTTCCCCTTAGAATAAACAAACGAACCGGCCCATTCTTAAATTGCGAAAACAATGCATTTCCATGAATCGGATCAAGCGAGGTAAAGTAGAGATGGTGTTCTAATTTCTGTGGCTATGTTTGGTGGTCGTGTGTCAGGGATATATTAATCGCATGGGGAATAGGCGGGGGTGACGTTCTCGGTGTAGATCTTACCCCGGGTTTCGCGGTATCTTGGTCCGAATGGTAGGGCTTGGGAAGTTGGGGGTATATATTATGTATGTATTAAGCTATTGTATGGCGCTGGGTCTGGAATCAACCCTTCTGAGATTACTGCCCAGAAAATTCCGCTATCGATGATTCGTAGGATCGTCCTGCAACTCCATTCTTCTTCAACTCATTGAATCTCATGATAATGAATTGTTCGTCGATCGCCATGTCTCTTCTTAGGCCCCTGAGAACATCCTCTCCAGCAGCTAACTGTGCGGCTTTGACTTGTTTTCTCGTTTTCGAAAGAACGGCGTGGCGGGCGCTTTTGTAGAGACCTTGACCTGTGTATGTGACAAGGCCTAGACCGGCTGAAGGGAGATTAAGATTGTGTTAACATCCAGAGAAGGAAGGGTGCATACCTGCTGAGGTTTTGGTTACCATGTTCAAAGCTCCTTTGCCTACGCCTTTGGCGAAACCGAGTGTGCCTTCTTTTTGGGCACCCTTGTAGGGTTGGAGGAAGAGGTCGGACACGCCTTCGGACATGCCCTGTACGAATGTCTATTTTAATGTTAGTCCTACATAGCAAGTAATTGTTAGGAAGATCAACTATACCTTCCCAGCTACAATTCCTCCGCTTTGCCAATCCTTCACCGGCCCATGATCAATCGGCTTTTCACCATAAAGCTTAGGCGCAAGTCGAAAGCCTTCCGTAACCGCCAGCGGCATGTCCAGTATAAAGCCTTTGAATACCGTGCCATTCAACTTCCCAAAGCCTTTGGCAGATGCCAAGGCCATGTTTCCGGCTGTTTTGGACGATGAGGCAACACTACTCCCGCCGCCGTCGTGGGCATGTCCTTTTTGGTATTCTCGATATGGATCATATGCAATGCTTCCTAGAGATGCTATTATGTCTGTTCCAATACCAATGTATGAGGACATTAGGCCTGTGACGGGATCCCAGCGCCGGTTCTCGATAATTATTTCATTGGTTTCGTGACTGGATTGATAGGTATTAATTTCATGATGATAAACCAGATGATGTGATTACTTACAGTCTCAAATGTTTTTTGTCTATTTTTAAATGGTCCATCAAAATGCCTGCAACAGCTTTTGATAGCCTCAGTCGGTGTTTGCCTTTGGTATAAACCCATGTTGCGGGATGTGTAGGTAGGATATCGCATCGTAAGCGCTCAAGTGGTAGGGCGCGATGGAATGATGCAACTGCTGCTTGCACGCCGGACTCATATCTCATTCGATTTGAAAGATCCCTGGCCGCGGTAGATGCCTCTCGAGATAGACAGTACTGAATTGCTTCTGCGAGATTCTGGTTGTTGAGATGCTTATGTGAGATGGGGAATGGACCAGCGCCGGTAGCAGCAACGACGTGACCCCAGAATGGTTGACTGCTTATGGTTAGAAGAATACCATAAAAAATGAATAGAGATACTCACTCTCCAAAGAAAGGAACGATGAATGTAGGCCTGCCGTTCAATATACCACAAGCCGTTGTTCCGGCACCACCGTGGTGGACTACAGCGCTGACGTTTTGGAAAAGCCATTCTATACAATCAGCCACCTAAATCACACACTGTCAGATTATCACATACCATGCGGACAATCTCCGAGAAAGAAGACATTTTCAGGGACCTTGGTCAATGAAGAACCCAGCTTGCTCCATCCTCGTGAAATGATAGCTCGTACTCCACAAAATTGAACGGCGTCAAGGATTGTGTTAGTGAGTGCTTCAGGGTCATCGATTACGATACTTCCAAAGCCAATGTAAATAGGAGGAGGCCCTCGATTTAGGAATTCAGCGAGATCTGCAGGTGGAATATATCGAGGAGGTTCGCGGAAGAAGAAACCGCAGACATCTAAAGATAAAATCAGCACATGGTAAGAATAAAATTGATGGTATAGACAGACCGATATGTGCCGGCCAATCTTGAGGTCGAGGGACCAAAGCTGGTGAAAAGCAATATGTGAAGGGAATTTTGAGATTTTCTGCAAGACCTGGCCCCTCTGTAAGGGGAATCTCATCAAGGTCCATTGACTTTCTCCAGTGATTGATAATGTCTCCTAAGCTGTTCTTTTTTAGAAATTGTTCGGCTCTGGATCATGGTTCGGAAACTTACCCTTGCCAAGTCATCCACTCAACGATACCATAGGAAAGGAAGTTGGCTATTTTTGGGTCAGTCCCAGCATCTTGGATGTTAGCTAATGGATGTGGAAATGCTCGAGTGCTGCTCCAAGGCATCGTAAACATGAGATGTACGGGTATTCCCAGAGCTTGAGCACAGTGTACGTGGGCGAAACTAGGGGGGTTTGCGATGATTGCTTCAGCCACGAAGGGCTGGTTTGACACTGGATCCGGTTCGACGCAGGATTTCCAAAATCTGTCTAACATCTCCGAAAGCATTTTTCTTTTCTTCTGTACCTCCCCTTGCTTCAACGACTTCATACTTGGGATCAGCCCAGGATTTTTCACCATGTACTAAACTCTTCGTTAGCCTCGAATCGTGATGGTCTATTGTAGAGCAACTGACGGCCATTAACTCTGCAGGATCACCTCCGATCGGATAGAATTCCAGGCCAGACTCGCGTACGAACTTGGCAAATACATCGTGAGTTGCAAGTCGAACTCTATGTCCGTGCTTTTGCAATTCATTACCAAGAGCGATGAATGGCTGAACGTCTCCACGACTTCCGACAACATGAATGACAATATTGAGAGGCAGCTCCCAAGAATACCGCCGTTCTAATTCTTGTTTCTGGATTTGTGTCGAATCTAGGAGTTCTGGTTCTGGAACATGTGGGATCAATTTCGATAGTGTTTTACTCCATCTGGAGTTCAGATTGACATTGATGCGTCCATCCTCTGTAAATGATTAGTCTTTTCGCACTAATGACAAGCATGCTTTTCGCAATGAATTCATACCCGTCACGCTTGCAGTCTGCTGCACAAAAGATTGCGCTGCTACTTGATATGGTGGAGGAGGTTCGTCGTCGTCCAAGTCCACCGGAATAGGAAGATCGTGTCCATCGCGATCGCCATCATTCTGTAGTTGAAATTTGTCGTTGCTCATATCTAGGTCGAGTTTGTGAGAATATTTATTGTAGATAGTAAAAACCTCTCCATGATTGCAGACCACATATGGGTTTTAAATGTATTTTGATCCATTGAAGGCTTTGACTAGGAATCGCGTATATACAGAGACCCGATTGGAAGGTTTTATTTCGGAGGTTTTCGAACGACGCGTCTGCGCACGGCTGAACTTGAAAATCCTCTAGAAGGGGGCTGTCTGCATTTAGGACGCCTCGATCAAAATAGGAACCTATCAAAGGCCATTTAGTACGAAGAATGGCTTGAGCTGTCATGTCGTGGCTGAGCTGTTGGTTTGACGTCCTTCGTTGAGCGCTGGAGAAATTCTCAAGGGGTGCAGGCAGAACCGCACAGACATTGCGTAGGCATGCTCCGAAACAATTTATGCGTCTTTCACTACGGAGCCTTCACTCTATCTACTCCTATCCTTTGCGCTTTCTCTGACCTCCAATTCACAAGGAATACAACATAACCCAATTATTTCTATTTCATGTGAATAGTCTATTCCAATGGTCCAGACGATTCCCACTTCACACACCGTTTATTCTATGGCAAGAACAGACACTCCGAATACGTGCCACACCGCGAATGCTTCCAAAGTTAAATACAATAAGTCAAAAGATCAGGCCATTATTTAACCTACACCGACATCTCGAGTTCTTTAAGGGTTGATTTGACAGAATTCATGAGAAAGAAAAGGTATAAAAGCTCTCATTCTCTATCAAGATTCCAGTCTTTCTTCACTACAATCATCTCAGGGGGAGTTGCAATTCAAATATGGGTACTCCACATGGGAATACCAAATTTTAGTATGCGGGCATCTTCTGTCACCCGCTGAGGTTCTGAATCTGCATGTGGGTCGCTGGAGCTCGCGATTTTGGATGGGGTGCATTAGCTCGCGCAAATTCCTGATTTATGGTTTACCTTGCATGCAATCCTACCCAGGACCGTTGTTTAATGTTGTTAATGCAGCCTCCCTTCGAATTGCACAGTTAAATGCTATTCTAGGTTCATTTTATGGGTTGATCACGCTATTCACACAATCCCAGGCACTGCGATATGACCAGAGTTCACGGATTCAAAACAGATTTAGGCAAGTCCATGGCATTTTCATACAATATCAAAAGGACAGTATTACTATGTGATGATACTCATCAATAGATAAATTAACAGATACAGACCGGCAGTGCATAGGGCGGTGATGCACATCCTTGCAAGTTTCCAACCTGTACACTCATAAACACAAAACCCGTTGCCTTTGTGCTTACAGCCGCAGTACCACATGGAAACTCTCTCCATCTACACCTACATCTCTACATCGCTTGACGTATAGCCCAATTCGTAAGATTCGATGATCATCACATGATGCTCACTGCTTATTAATCATCCCTCTTCATTCTCGAGTATAAAATCCTCCCCAACCTCGCGATCCTGATCATTTCCTCACTTTCGAACACCACGGTTATGGATGTCATTGGGATTACAAAAGGCCACTTGAAAGGATAATGGGAGTTTCTAGACTTGGTTCCTGAAATCAAAGTCTCGGTTCAAGAGCCTATGTATGAGGCGAGCGAAAGAAGGTGAAGAAAGCAACGCGATGTGGTATGGAGGTCGCGGCGCGAGCTAGCTCTGCCCACCTCAAGAATGCCATGTGGTTGATGGGAGCTTTTTGCCAAAAGATTCTATAAAGACTCCACATGGTGTGGGATGCCCAGGGCTATGGAGAAATAACGGGAGGAGCACACAAATCTTAATAAGGATTGGAGTACCTTCGAAATGATGCATATCCTCACTGAATGTAAGAGACAATGCGTAAATGACTGCGGAAGTACTAAATAATCGAACAAGAAAGGAATCATGAGTTGAAATCTGAGTAAAAGGCTACGTTGTAGGTATGCATGTGGGAATTGGAAGGTAACGATGTGCTTACTAGGGAAGCTGTTTCCCCTGATTATGCCATCACTACTACAAAGTCATCATGTGCTCTTCATCAGAACTCGAGAATGTAGATATCATGTATCTCTTAAGTGTCCCTACCCCTCTTTTTAATGTCTCTCCACTCTATGTCACATATACACCTACACCGCTTACCCGACACACACATCCACATCCATTAGAACCATAACAAGAGCCCCCTTTTCACCGCCCACGTACCTGCCACGTCACCCGATCTTCTAAAACTCTCTAATACACTGGTTTACCCCTCTTCCTAAAATTCTATATAAACCCCTCTCATCCCCCCTTCCTTCCTTCCTTCCTTCCTTCCTTCTCTCTTCTTCTTTTCTTTGTACACATACATACTTGGGTTTTGTGACCTTAGGGCCATAATATTCCGTATGTTATCCCTCGTGATGGTGGGGGAGTGGGTGGTGGGTGGTCACAATCCGTCGCACACATTCTTAATTGGGAGGACCGGGATACAAGATTAAGCTTACGCATGTTGGTGTACGGTTCGTGGTTTTGAGGGCTTTGGATCAGCGATCACTACAACAATTCATGGAAGACTTGCTTGGGAAACAATTTAAGTCACGGATGTACGAGGGTGTTCGGAAAGACTTCATTCCGAGCTCGATGGTTTTCCTTTCGGGGACTTTTGTATCAGATGTCCATTACCCATCGCACAACCACTAATGCGGAGATGTTTGGATCTACACATGGCAGTCATGCAAGTTCATGGTCTTTTGGTTAAGTAGATGATATACCAAGAGATTAAATGGACCCCTTCATGTGGTGTGGTCTTCGGGGAGCTTGTATAGGACACCTACATTCAGTGACTTCCACGTAGAGATGTTCGGGACTCGTATGGTTGAGGGATCCAACTCAGATATGTGGTGTGGTTCGCTTCTAGGAAGTAGCATATCAGAAGTCCATACGACGAAAGATACTCATTTGATGGGGAGGCTTGGGAAGCGCCATGCATTCAATGCTCCACCGTTTCTCATATGGTTTGGATATGGTACCCTAGGATACTGAGAACAAATTTTGCTCAATACCCTGGCATGTGGTGCTGTTCGTTTGGGAGAGCTCGATTGGGAGAAAGTCACACAACGCGTAACAGAAAGGCTATGGTGTGATAACCTTGAGAAGAAAAAAATAAGAACACACCGGTATATGGTTTAGTGGAATCATATACCAAGGACAAATTCAACAACATGTTCGACAAGCATGGTTTGGCCTACCAGAAGTTTGCCAAAATATACATCCATGTTTGAAAAGACAAGGTGGTTCATACAATAATGCTGTGGATTGGCGGAGTTGGGCTTTTAGCATATCAGGTATAACCGTGGTGGTTTTCTGGATCACTTGCTCTGAGAGAGCGACTCAATGTGGAGGTATCCGAAAAGCATTCAAAATAGGAACGATGGTGTTGTGGCGTTGGGATCCTTTGCATAGTGGAACAAATCCGGATCCAAGTAGGGACCTTGCATGAGGTGTGCTTCGCTTTCGGAAACCCAGGTGGGATGATCATATATATCAATCACGACGGCGTATGTAGTTGTCCAGAGTATGATCCACCTTTCAACGCATGATCCGGTCGGTTTGGAAGTATGGTATTCTGTGGAGCCATCTGCCAAGATAACATCTTTACAAGAATCCAGCTTTGCATGGAAGTGTTTGGGAAGCATTCCAAAAGTGAAAGGCGGTGTCATGGGATTAAAACTCTGAGACTGAGTTATCGAACTAACAAGACTGCATTCAATGAGTAGTGCTCATTTATACCTTCCCGATCAAGAAGCAATGCTAAATGCCGGCGCTCAATAACGGGTCATCATGCCCATGAAATGGTTTCGGCGTCTGAGGTTCTGGTTCACTGGAAAAGTACCAACAACAGTGGTTCATCTAATGATGCCTGGAGAGCTTGGTTAAGAAACATCTAACCAGAATTACGACGAGCTATGTGAAGATGTTTGGAAGACACTGGTGCGCACAAGAGAAAATGAGAATTTGCTGTGTACCTGGCTCAGAAAAATTGGACAGGGTTCTGGCTCATACATAAAAGGCATTATAAATGATTCTAGGATCTATCTTATGTTGCGGGGATGGAATTTTCAAACACTACGAACAACGTCCACTAGGTGCACTCGCATAAATCCATGTCCGTGTAAGGAATCCGCGTAATAAAAAACCATTTCCTCGAAAACAACATGTGGGAAGGAGTTGAACTTG
Organism: Rhytidhysteron rufulum CBS 306.38; assembly: GCA_000467735.1. NCBI lineage: Eukaryota > Fungi > Ascomycota > Dothideomycetes > Hysteriales > Hysteriaceae > Rhytidhysteron > Rhytidhysteron rufulum. Next base: position 59,198 of record AJFL01000451.1, on the reverse strand, counting down.
GACACTACAACTTTTGATAGGTTGAAGCTTTATAAAGTCTACGGAATATGCCTGTATGGAACCCTCTCCTGGACTATGTGGTCAAAGAAGGGGAAAAGGACGTACATATGTGGAGAGTAATTGCATACGGAATCCAAAAACTCAGTGGATCAGGGGTTTTTTATTCCGAACACTCATCGTACACCCCTTCATGGAGCAGTGATCTTTGGATGACCTAACTAAGAGATCATCAAAATACTTAAGTGGAGGCTATGTGGAGAAGTTCGTAAAATATTTAAGGAACGTCCAAATGGCTTGTTGGATATTCAGTCCCGCACACCAAGAACGACGATGGACCATTTCTGCGTGTATGGGGTAGTCTCCTGGACCAGTTACAAATACGGCGTCTCAAAAAGAAATAATATGGAGAGGCTAAAACTTGTTAACATAACTCGCCATTGTTTGGAGACCCCGCCTTCTGTACACCAAATAGACCAGTTTTTTACGCCATGGAGCAGTGCTTCTCCGAACATCCTATCGAAGTCATTCTGGAACCGGAATATGTGGGGAGGAATCAGATACAGAAGAACTTTCGGTTAATGACCCTGTGGCCCTTTCCCTCCACACATCATGAACAAAACGAGATATATACGTGTACAAATGTGCAGTAATCTCCCGGACTTCTACTTAAGACCATCTGAGAATGCTACCGTGTGAGACAGATATATAATGCAAGACTGGAAGCTCCATGGAATCAGGACCCGATTCTCCGACTAGCAGAGATTATAAATACGATATCAGCAGCCTAAATGGGGCTGTGGAGTGGCCGACTTCCTATCCCTAACATGTACGATCCCGAATTGCATGTCAAATTTTGGAAAGATCTAGAACCTATGAACCGACAGTCAAATGGGTGGGGGACCTTCGATTTCATACACTGCGAAGATTGGAAACGTATTCTTCTTCAACATCATGGAAAAGCGGTCTCTATGATTCTCAACTAAACTATCACGCAGAAAAGCTGGCATGTGGAGAGGGGTAACAACAGCACCACCGATAAGACAATGAGGCTGAGATCTTCGGGTTTTCACATTAGTGTTACGAAAGACGAACTTCGAGTTTATGATTACAGTGTGGAGCAGTGGTTCCCTTTCTGGGTAGCTCCATCGAACATCAATAATAGGAATACGGTATGGGAACCTAGAAAATCCTGTTGCTTCGACTTATGGTTCCATGCGCTTCCTTTTCCGCACATTGAGCAAGATTTTACCAATCCGACGTTATTATGGACCACCGGCCATTTCAACGACTTATCCATAACCGATTTAAAGTGATACCAACTTCAAACTTATGGGGAAGAAGTCAAAACGCAATCGACCAATTATCATGAGTTTGGAAACTTCCACTTCCACACATCACAAGCAAAAAAACATCACTTTTACGATTGCATGGGGAATTCTTCTGCATTTTCTATTTAAATCCCTCGAACAAACGAACTTTATGGGAGGAAGAAGACACAGGTACTGAGTGCTCAATACGTTGGACACTGCTCTCCGGCCGGGAAGTAATAGAAAACACACACCGAGATCATGCAAGGATACATGGAGTTGTGCTTTTCCGGCTTATTCACCTACCCAATCAACCAAAAGAGGAAAGAACATATGCCAATTATCTGAGAGCCATAAACCGGGACTCCTTTGTCTCATGATCTTGGAGATTTCGCTTCTTTACACACGCAATCTACTTTGCTATGGAGCTGATATGGCAATCATGACTATGAACAGCTAAAGCAATATGTGTGGGAGTTCAAAATAACCAGTTCTACCAACACATGGTTCGGAGACTTCACCATTCACATTATCGAACTCCCTAATTTGGCACTTCTTCCTTATAAATGATCCATCCTTCCGCTGACGCGTAGTAATTACGCCATAAAAGAAGCTAGACATGCTGGGGAGTTTGAAGATTTGACATGTAGTCATATCATGGCTTTGAGTGCATCTCCTTGAACGACGTCACTGGCTATGGAGTTGTGCTCTTCTGAACATCCTCACTTACAAAGATATCCCATGAATCAAGTGAACAAAGGAGACTATATACGTGGGTGTTCCAAAGATGGTAGAGGGCCACATCTATGGTCTTGCAGACTGTTCGTTCTGTGAAATAAGCGAAATCACAGCGGAGTTGTATGTGCTTCGCTCTTCTGATCCATCCACAAAATAATCACTGGTTCGAATATCACCATATGGAGTACCTGCGTGCCACCAACTCTCCAGAAACACCGTATCGCCGCTCCCGATGGCTGGGGAACTCCGCCTTCTGTATATCACAAATCCCAACACTCCTAATATCTTAACATATGGAGCTGAGCCTCTCTCCTCCCTCACCTCCTCAGGATCAACCTCCCAAAAGTATCTGCGAAATACTACTATGTGGGGGACTCCAAAAACTTGCCCAAGTCGAGAGAAATGGTTTTTGGTATTTGTCTTTCTCGTACCACCATGCGTGAACTTGTGACATACCTATTCACCAGGTATGTCTGCAAGTAGTGGCATTACCGTATATTCCATGGGGGATTGCGACCATTTTAAGCTACATACCTAACTATGGCACAACTCTATGTACACCACTCGGCATATGTTCGGATATCTGAAAGACCTGGGAAGGAAAACGTACGAAATAGGGCGTTGCATGTCGACAAGCAGAGATCTCCATAATGCTATCCGGAGGCATCTGATGAGCAGCCTTGCGAGGAAGATAATACGCAAAATCTAAACCACAGGATGTTCAAAGTTATGAATGGAAGCGGGAGGTTTAAACAAAAGTTAATTTATAAATGATGTCTCTTCATCCTACCTAACGAAGAACCTAAAGATGTGAATGGAACGAGCGTAATTTAGTTCAAAAAACCCGATAACCCAGTATCATGGTCCTGTTCACTAGGCACATTCATATAATACTGTACCCCGTCAACCAGCCAATAACGATTTCCACCACATGTGTGGAGCATCTCCGTAAAAATTCAAAACACTGTTCCCATGCTGGACTGAGATCTCGTGAGCCAGAAGATCCAGAACATTCATCCACAACGGCTTATGTGTGGGTGTTTCTGCTCCTCCGAATCGCTTCCCACCACATCTACAAGGTCCAGAGGAACCCAAGGAATGTCTGGGAGTTCAAAATCATGTCGAAAACATATTGATGACTCCTGGGATCTTCACTTATTCATATTCGCCTAGATCCGTTTATATATATTACCTCTTGAAAGATGTGGCAAACAATGTTCTGGGTATCAGAATCTCGACCTATTCAGCTTTTCACCTCATGGCTTCGGAGTGTTGATCTCGTCTTATACTGCCAACCCACCAAACGGTTATCGAGAATATTCGGATGAGAATCTTTCTCTCTGCTCCCCGTAGCATATCCAACAAGTTCGGCTTTCAGAGCTATGCAGGAGACTCCTTATGCACCAAACCCTCCACTACATGATGGATCTTCGGAAGTCCCGTGATAAAACCATCATCATTTGAATCATCAAGAAGAGAGTCTAATGGAACTTTATGTCCCTTTCGGTCCAAACCTCCCTCAATACCACGTTTCAAATCCAGTGCATCAAAACTTGTGCATTGGATATATCATGTTGTGGAGTGGGATCTTGGAAACTGGAGACAATAATTTCAGTGACCAGTTCGTAGGGCTACGGTAGTCAGTTTCCTTCAGTAATTTGATTCAATGATTAAACACAGCTTAAACAACATCCTCATGGTGTTTTTGGGTGGAGGGGAAGTTTGATATTTAGGATATATAGGTAGCTATGGGTTGCATATTCGGGGTTCAAACTTCTACACCACAATGGACGACGAGTTTGTGTGTTTGTTGGAGTAGTTAGACTCAATTTTGATGTGTGGAGAGAACTGAGTTATAATGAAGTAGAAAGTTTAAAACTAAAGTGGAAACATGGAGCGTGGACGTGGACGTGGCAGTGATGATGGTGATGATGAGGATGAATGATGATGAAACCCACCACCACCATTCCCGACCCACCATCTTTCAAACCCCAAAAACTCAGTGAATAACTCTCACCCCCCAATCCCACCCAACAAGTCCAAAAAGCGGTGCCACATATACCACCCTGACTAATTCCCCCTCCCCTCTTTCCCAACTAACTATAAAAACCCCTCCTCCCGACCATCTTCCATTTCCTTTCTTCTTTCTCCACTACACACGCCCATGAGAAACACACTAGAGGGCGAACGCGTCCTATGGGAAATAATCACTACTAATCCTGGTCGCATGGAGCACACTGTGAATCCGGAATGCAGTGCTTCCTTTCTAAATGAAGGACGAGTGTTTATGATGGAAGGGATGGACTTTGAAAAAAAAAAAAAAACGAATCCGATGAATGCACTGATGGGGAGGGAGTTGGATCGAGCTTTGATATGGAGGAACTATGATGGGTGTAGGATTTAATTGTGTCAGGGTATAACAACATTCCAAAACGCACAAGATCACCATGTCCGTCCTGGGAAAGAATTCTCCAACACACACAACTACCCATGAGCATCAGAACTCTCTCGTGCACCTTGCATGTGCGGCCCAATCCTTCTCCCCTCCCACAATTTTACATTTTAGATCAACATATGGAATTACTGCGTCGGCTTCCCATGAGAACATAAACTGGCTAATAGCTAACGAAATGTCTGGGATGGGTTCCTTGCATCTAAACAACATCCCACGAACTCATGGAGAGTCTCGTAGATGATTTGGTACTACGATATGTTGGTGTGGACACCAATATTGGAAAAACATCACTTGTCATGTGCTTGGGCTTCTTGCATCCTCCAGGTACATCTCACCGCCGCATGAGAAATCTTCTCTAGCAATTTGGTACTACAATATGGATATGTCGTCGTAGACACCAATATATGGAGATCATCGTTACCATGTGGTTGGCTTTGCTGCATTCTCAAAAGCCACTCACCAGGAAACTCATGGAGAGTTCTCCGATTAATCTGGTTCTATAATATAGACATATTGTTGTTGGCATCATATAGGCGATTGAACCCACTTCATGAAAAGTCTCCTCCATCACTCTTCTTCTACAACATGGACGATATCATCATGACCATCAAATATTAGGGAAGAACCAGTCGATGTGGGCGGTTTCTTGCATCCCCACACAGCATGTCATCACCATATGAGAACTCCCGTCCATCAATTCAATTCCACCATTTCGAGTTGTGTTGGACATGATGGTAGAAAACAAGCATCACGAAGCACTTCATATCCTTCCCTTCGTTCCTTTCATCGATTTAGTATTGCACCATTGATGATGTGCTGGAGACCATAAGAGGAGGAAAGAAGATAGCATGTGCTCCCTGCTTGGAATTGCTTAATCGTCCAACAACTTGGAGCTATGCTCATTCCGATAAAGACCCCGCCTATGGGTTCGTTCGCTGCAAAAAACGTCTAAAGCACAACACATCCACTTTCTCGGCGAACAACAAAATAGCTCTCTATGGGAATTCGATGTGTGGGAAGTTCACCAGCAAACTAACTAAACAGGTTCCTGGGCCGGGTTCTAAGCTGGAGAACAAATGATGTATCAAATTCAGTACTATGTGGAGTACCTCCGTGGGTAGTTAACCAGCTATAACTAACTAGGTACTTGGATATCAGCCCCGCTCCCACCACCAGAAAAGCTAGGTAAAGGATTTAGATGTGTGTTTTCCCACAACAACAGAAACACACCTTCATGCCCAGCGTCCCTGTGGAGTTTGGGATCAAAAAACCCAGTCTACAGTACATTATGTGTGTGGAGCTGTATAACTACAATTCAATAGCCGTAACAGATGTGTGTGGACTTTGTGGGAGATACCCTTTCCCCCAAGCAAAAAGGAGGCAGAAACACCACCCATGTGCTCGTTCCATAAGCCTTGATGGAAGCCTTTGATGGAGATTGGCTATACCAACCAAGTAGGACGAGCTGACATGTTGGAAGTTGGAGTCGACTACATGATAAGCAGCAACGACACCCGAAAGCTATGAAGCGATGGAAGTCCCATAGTATATTGACCTCTACTACCCGGGACTAGATTCGAAGAAGAGACGTATCAAATGAAATCATATACATCTTCAATATACATTATGTGTGTTCCGGAGTTTGGGAAAGAAAAGAAAAGAAGAGAAATTTATAAGAATATGCTTGTGTATCAGAGAGCTATTAGAGGAATTGGTGGGAACTGGGGAGCCTGGGTGAAGTGATGTGATTGGTTTAGTTTGGATCGGATTGGTGTTCTTTTGGGGTGGTAGGTGGAGTTTCCTTGGTGATGATGATCTTCATTATTGCTCTGACTAATACCGAGTATATTCATCAAGTCCTCATTTCATCACCTAGCCCTGGAAATGATCAAAAACGAGCATTACCACGTGATCGACCAATCCCTCTATTACCTAATCCCCCCTAACCCTCCCACAACAAGATAAAAACCCTCCTTCCCAACCACCTCTCTTCCTTTTCCCCACCACAAACATGGAAAATCATCTCGGCATAGAATATATGTGATAGTGAAGAAGCGGCATGAGCCTTTTGGAGTCCATCAAAACCCTGTGGTGGATTTCAGGTTTACGTGTTCGCAGAGCCATGGTTTGCGTGGCCGCAAAGGTGCTACCGCGACAAGTCTTTTCACCGGGCATTTCCCCTTCTCATGTCTTCTTCCTCCAAACCGAAAAAGCAGGCAAAGCACATGTTGGTCGTTTCGGAGGTAATGGGCAGAGCAGAGACGCAAACTATTTACATTCATGGCCATATCTGGGGAACCTTTTGGTCGAAAAAAAAGCAGACTTAACCAATGGCGATGTCTGCGTCTGCTCTCTTGGAAGAATCGCATGGGTATGAAAGGACTGACCGCAGCCACCACAACCGAATGTGAGACAGAAAGGGAGACATGGAATGAATCGTGACATCGTGACTGCGCGCGATGAACTTGGGTCAAGTCATGTGGAAGCCTGTCCTTTTTGGGGGAGATGTAAGACTATCTGCAGACTTTTGAGCAACAGGGAAGGGGCCTACAATTAATGTTCCGTGGAAACTGCGCGACCCAAAATAGTGGCAATCAATGGTGGAGCGAAGGTTGGAGGATTTGATGATGATATTCTTCGCCGGTAAGTATAATTCGTCAAAAGATAATTTCATCCGGCGGCACATCTAGAATATGCATATATCGTATGATATTGTATAGTTCAGTGTGCCGCGGAAGCATAAGTTGTGGAGCGGCCCGATCCGTATGCGACAGGTTGACAGGTAAGGCTATCCCTGCAAGCTAATTCCGCTCATGTTTCTTTTCCTGCTCGTCGCCGGGCTATGATCGAGTTGAGTTGGTGTTTAATTGAAGGTTCTTCAATATTTCTCCCATGATAGACTTCCTACCCGCTTACATATCTGCATGGTAGTTTTGCGGGTTCGTCCAGGAGATGCCGGGAGCATGAGGGCGCTGGTATGGACTACCCGACGAACATAATATGCCCCCGAATGTTGTTTCTAGCATGAAGCAAATGTCCTTCCTTTGTATGATCGCGACCAAGTCGGTTTAGACATTCCATCGCATGGGTTTCCATTTGTACCAAGGCCTGATCCCAATCCAACCCATATCTTCATAATATATATGATTCCAACTTTTTGCTTCCTCTTATCCTAGCTCTTCAATCTCAACCAAGATTTCGGCGTCTCTCTTCCTGGAGTCATTCTACCTCCCATAGAAGCACCTTCACCAGAAAGATCCTCCCTACTATTCAAGAGCTCAGAACCAGGTATTACCGATAGACGTATCTGATCATAAGATTGTGCTTCCGTTCCGGTTGTACTGACGCGCCATGTGCTGCCGAGTGACTTATTTAAATGGTGTGGGGTCGGTGAGGGCGCGAGGATAGGACATATTTTCAGAGCTAGAGGTCGGAGGGGTGGAATGCTAACGCATATAATGCCGAGGCTGCATTCGAGGACTGAGAGGTCTAGAGACGGCACTGATTGATCTACCAGGGTATTAGGTTAGATTGATTTTATCGGGTTGAGGGAGGGGAACTTACAAGTTACATCTTCCCCGCTAAGCATGTGGAGTGTAGCAACGCGGACTATGCATGTTACGGTTGCTCTTGGAGATGATTAGCACACATTGGGTAAATATTCCTGAGTAAAACTTACGCGGCGCCTCCGCAAAATAAAAGACATAAGACAACCTTTTGTCTGAGTGGCAGTGGCAATCTCCAGAAATGCGGCAGCGGTAAGACGCATAATGCGATGTCTGTGATAATGTTGACTATAGAGCTCGCATAGAGAAATTTTACGATCTCAATGCATTTCCCTGGGACGTCGAAATTCCATGCAGCGGTAACGGGGATACATTGGAAGATCGTTACAAACAGATTGCAAATGAAAATGCCTCCGATGATGCCGCCGATCACATACATACAGATCCGGAAGTTCCTATCGGGGAAATAGCGAAGGTAGGATGTGAGGATGGAGGTTTTGACTGAAGCAATGGCGCAGGCATATAGTACTTGGCATATGAATAGGTACTGTTATCAAGCCCAATGTCAATGACGGGTGAGCATTAGTCAGGGCTTAGAAGTATCACTGACCTGTATGCAGCTTTTGACGTCTTGTACAAGAGATACGGGATTCAATAGCCAGACGTGTGTTCCCATGCCTTCTTGAATTGCTAATAGCAGTACAGTCAATTTCAAGCGCGGTATAATGGAGGGTTGACCAACTTACAGGCTATGCAAACAATAGATAGCACAACTGTAAACAGTGCCGCAACTGCAATGATTACTGCGCAAACCAAGTCAGTGTCGAAGGTTGGTGGTATTGTGCATAACCTTAGGAGCCGTACCGTCATCCAGAAACACCTTTCTTAGCATAAAAGCTCGAACACATAGTCTCAGTGCAGTGAAGAAGACGACGAAAATGATGAGCGTTATATTAGTCCGTCGAATCCGCGAGGCGTAAGAAGAAGTATCATCAAAGTCAAACTGCGTATGGTCGACGCCATTATGACCGAATGGAGAGGCAAGCTGAGGGGCCATGGAATCGGTGGGGGAATCAGCGCCCCTTGCGAGGCTGGGATGTTGACGCGATCAGGATCGAGACGAGAAAGATTGTAGATGTGTTTTGGCGGATTGAAAGGATCGAAGACATGTTTATGAGCATGGAAGTGGGATTGACCGAGCTTCCGAGGAGGCAAACGCCATGGTGGGTGTGATTGGGGGAGCAGCGTCGAAGGATAGCCATGGCTGAGGGCGCAGTGACCAAGGGACTGACAGTGTCGCCATTCACGGACCTCAAACCAGTACGGTGGATGGTGGAGCCGGGCTGTCGGGATTGCTGCATCTCATTCGCATGAGACCCTGGGTTGCAGGATGCAGCAGCAGATGATAACGAATCTTCCGTCATGCATTATTGGATGGATGCGGGCGAGTAAACAAATACGACAGCTAGATTACCATTTTGTCGAGAGGTTATGGGTGATGATGACGACTACGACGAGAATCGACATCGCAGCGCTGCATGAACGTTGAACAGAGATGCGCCGATACATGCCAGCGAAATGAAGGTTCCAATAAGGCTGAAGTATTTTCTACGCCACAGTCGCCATCAAGACATGTAGGTAAGCCGTAGTGAATATTAGTTGTAGGTGTACTTATTGTAGAGAGGTACAGCACAGCAAGAAAGGGGAAAAGAGAAAAGAAGCGTAGTCAGTGGCGCAAGGGATGATGGATCCAGCACTTGGCACCTGGCCTGTCTCTGGCACCCGCATGCAGCCACCCATCCCCAATCCGATCTGGTACCTGAAACTATCCACCGATCGACGCAGGGAATACTGCCGATCAGGGCAGGGGTTGATTTCCCTCGGCGTGAATGTCCCGCATCCCACCATCCACCAACTTATAATAGTCGGCCAGAATACCTATAGCACCGCCTGGGAAATTTTCCGATATAAGCCTTTCTCACGCGCCATCGCGGCTTGACAACCGCTGCGGAGCTGTCAAGGTTGTTGGTTGGGAACCCGGATGGATGGGATGCGGCACACGAATCACGACGCCATCTGCGAAAAGCTGGGATTATGACTTTTTGGTTCGTACCACGTAAATAGACATTAAAATAGTGCGCTCGCTCAAGATGCTTTTGCTACTAGTACATATACAAACAGTTTTTGGCCAAGAAAAACTTTTATGAATGCCGATACCGGCTATAGTACAACATGGTTGGTATGCAGGTTTCATCAGAAAAGGTAGTTTAGCGCCTTCTTCCATCGGCTTCGGGGACTCTCTTCCCACGTTTCGGATTCGGGCTCTTCGAAACGCCCTGTGTCGATGTCCGCTTTGGCGGGATCGATGAACGCCGGCCTGTAGATGATCTTGTGCCCAAAGTAGAGGACGGCGAAAAGTATCAGGCTGATGTAGGCGATGAAGAAGTCGGTCGTGTTCCAAGGGATGAAAGCTGTGAAGCCTTGGGTGATGACGACGAGTGAGCAAAATCCGAATCCGTACCAAGCCAAATAAGGCTGGCACATCGCCTTGTATGGAAGCGTGTCCCGGCTGATACCGTGTGCCTCAAGCGCGGCCATGAAACGGAGGTGACAAAGGTTGATGCAAGCCCAAGCAATCAGTCCTGCAACGCCAACAATGTTCAAGAACCAGTTGAACACCTCGCCGCCATTGCTCGACAAATTCATAAAGGCTAGTAGTCCCCAGGCGGCCGAAAATGCGACCGAGTAGTAGGGAACACCGTGCTTCGACGTCTTGAGGAGGAACTTGGGCGCAAAACCTTCTTCAGCAAGACCAACCGTGATTCGGCTGCTGGAATACACATTGGAATTGGCAGCAGAGAGGACCACGGTGAGCAAAATGGCGTTGATGAGATCGGGGAGAACTGAGACACCTGCGAGATTGGCTGCAATCACGAGGGGAGAAGATCCTGCGTTGGTCTCGCCGGTGGTCAAACTCTCGTTGTCATAGGGAACCAGGATGCCAATGAAGAAGATGGTGAAGAGGAAGAGCAAGAAAATGCTCCAGAATGTCTTTCGGATGGCGGCTGGCATCGTCTTACGAGGGTTCGCGCTTTCTCCTGCTCCAATTCCAACAAGTTCGGTTCCTTGATAAGCAAAGGCGGCCTGAATGAGCACAGCCCAGAAACCAACAAACTTGGCCAATGCTTCGTTGTCCTCGATGATGTAGGGAGCAAAGGCTCCTGGGGAACGCCAATACTTGAATCCAATATATCCCTGAGGACTAGCACCGGCATTGATACAAATGCCAAAAATCATGAATCCTAGGAGAGCAACGACCTTGATACTGGCAAACCAGAATTCGAATTCGGCGAAGAATTCAACAGGGAAGAAGTTCAAGATGGTGAATATGACCCAGAAAATGGCAATGAAGATACCGATGCTAAGATCCGCGTTCCAGTACTGGATGATGAGTCCGGCTGCCGTGAGTTCCAAAGCGTATGTAATCGACCAGGAGAAGAAGTAGATCCATCCCATGGCAAATCCGAGACTGGGGTCGATGAATCGAGCGGCGTATCTGGTGAAAGCACCGGGGATGGGGAGGTAGGTGGCCATTTCGCTCAGTGAGAGCATGACGGAGTAGACAAGGGTACCGACGAATGCATATGCGATCAAAGCTCCAGCAGGACCCGCGCGGTTGATGGAGTCACCGCTTGCAATGAAAACACCAGTTCCAATCGTACCGCCTGGGGTAGGTTAGCATGCAGTTGTGCTCAGTGTCGTCAATCCGGCTAACCAATGGCAATGAGCTGAAGATGCCTTGCCTTCAGCTTTCGCTGAAGCTCCTTGGGCTCTTCTCCATCCATTTGCTTCTCGACGTCACTGCCAGAATGCCCGCTCCTCTTCTCGTCGATGGTGTCACCCATCGCCTTGGGAGGAGAGCCGGCTGAGATGGTGGTCTGGTTGGCGGCCATGACTGGGAAGGAATCCTCTCCAATGGAAGGAGACACGGGATGAAGGGATGAACGATGATGAGTGTGAATGTTGACGATCAATTGATTCCTGAGCGCCTGTCGTGGGTATTTAGGCCAGCCGGCTAGTGACTCGACGCGACGATTTCGGGGGGTTGGCGTGACAGTGCTGAAGGCGAACAGGCTCGAATGCCATGATCCCAGATCTCTTCTCCAACGATCGCATCCGGCTCCACAGCTCGGGGGCATTTGCACCAGTGAGAAGAGGCAGACTTATCAAGCTGGCATGGGGAATCTGCTCGGTTGCAAGAAAATTTGCTGCCGGCCGACCGCGAAGCTTTGGAGAGGCCATGCTGTGAGCCGCACGATGGGCGGGAACAAACGGCCATGTGGTGGTTAGTGGGAGAAAAGTGGGAAGACTGAGGGAAAAAATCTGCTCACTAGCTGGCGAACGCGCTCTCGCACTGGCTGGATTCCCAACAAAACCCGGGACAAGCTCGGGCTTCGTTACGTGGGGTTGGTGGGTTGGTCTCATCATCGTCGCCGCACTCGACCTTGCAACCTCGCCCTTCAAACACTCCAACGTTCTATTCTAGGCTGGCTGACTGACTGACTGGCGGATATCGCCTATACTTCGTCCATAATAATAATAATATCTTCACAGTTTTTCCGTCTCTGTTCCTACATCTGAGATGAGAGTGTGCGCGCGCTCTAGAAGACTTTTTCTTTTCCTTTTCGCAGGGTGATCTAACTCCCCGTCATTCCCCTCCCCAGTCCCCCTCTCCTTATTCTTCCCCTTCCATCATCATTACCCTATTCCCATCTTTCACTCTTCGCATTTCAGGTTATTTCAATAGAAATGTCTCTGTTCTCTCAATATGTGATCACGAGCTCAATTTCCGTTTTCATTCTACAATTTTTGCATCTCCGGAAGTTGGCCGGAGAGAACACCATTGGTGGTTAGAATGCTACAGAATGAAGGAAGGGGCTTGAATGCAAACATGACCTAGACCACCCTTTATCACTTGTATTTTCAAGACGACATGACAATCATCGACGATGGACATGAAGATGGTCGACTACTAGAATTAGTCTAGCACAATCGTCACAAGACCGTCAACCTATGTTTGATTCCCGCTCATCTCTATATTCCCTACGCCGTAAACCTGTTCTGGAGTTCAAAGATTCTCTCAGACCATTAGCCTCTTGACGTAGGGCATATCAACCGCACGTTAATTGGATAGAGGGGTCAAGGTAAGATTATTCGACAGATGCAGAGTTGAAGGAGGCAACGTCGGCTGAAGTTGTGGAGGAATCAGTCCCATACGTCAAAAGCCAGCGTATTTGGGTTCACCCACAAGGACGGCATCGAAAGAAGCTCATCAGCACGACGTCTGGATCTGCATTTTGTATCAGATGGGCTTCTAGAATTCTTCTCTACTCATCGTTCAGGACAGCCTTCCACGTCTAGCCAGCAGTCTATGGTTCATATCAAGAATACATGTCTCGAACGCATTCGGGCAAGATTAGACGGTCCCTCAACACCACTCATCCGAACAAAGGCGGCAAAGGTTCCTTCTCAACTCCCGAACTTCTGTTTACGGATAACAACGATATACGCCCCATACATCCCTAAGAAATCCGCGATGCCGAACGTCTGAATGATGAAGATGTTTCGGTGTGTAAGTTGTCAAAATCATCTAGATCTCTGCCACGAGGGCCAGATCGAACAATGAACGAAATCCATCCTCAGATCCACTGAGATATAAAATCCCATCGATTTCTACCCTCGATCGTTAAGCATTCGATTGCTCATAATCCAAGTCGTATACACTTAGCATTCATCATTATTCCTAACGTAACACGACGACCACGGATCGTGTAACTTTGTCTTAGGACCCCCTCTGCTTTGTCGTCCTTAACTGTCTCATACCAGAATGATGGTCTCCTCCCCACCCAAACTCCACTGGAACCAACGTGTCGCCCTTGTGCGGCATAACCTCCACGAAGCACGCCTTACAGGGGACTTCACTTTCTTTAAAACGCTGCAAGCTCATGCCCTCATCGATGGCACCGATCACGTCGCAACACTCAACGACGTCCTAGGTAACGATGCCGACACCGTCCTCTCCACCCTCGACAACCTCAACGCAGGCATCGCCTACGTCCACCAAGACGCCTTCAAAGCCGTCTACGACAGCGCCAAAGCAACAATGTACAAAACCGGCACGACCTTCGAATCCCGCAAATCCATGCTCCGTGTCGACGTCAGCCAGCAACGCGACATAGCCGACCACGCCATCGACAAAACCGCAAATTCCGCCGTCCAACTCATAGAAGCCCAACCCCCTCACTGCCAAGACGTCGTAGCCAACGCCTGGATCGCCGGCGCAACCATCATCTCCGACGCCGTCTGCGTGTGTCTAAAGCAAATGGATCTCATCGAAGCAAGCATGGACGATTTCATCCAGCTCGAATACTCCTGGAGCCGGATCCAAACCTCCGTCGACGCATCCATCTCCGCCCTCCGTGGTATCTTCAATCTCATGGCCGGAGGTAGCGGTCCGGATTGTCTCCGCAAAGCCAGCGTCTCATCCAACCTCTCCGTCGATTTCACGCCCCCAAGAACCCGCTCTGCATCTACTGCCGGTGCTGCCTTCAGCATGATCAAACGCGCTTTCAGCAACGCGCATATGATACCGCCGCCTGTGTCTGCACCCCCGAAACCTTCGCCTCCCCGTCTCGCGGCCCCGGTTCTAGGCGATGTGACGAATCCCCGTGGTCTGAGACAGAGTATTAGTCAAGCGTGTCCGACACGCATCCCACATATCCATAATCTAGTCCAGCAGCATCACCGGTTAAATACCATACCACCAACGCCACGCCCTGAGCCCTCACCCAGCGGATCCCAGCGCGGCGAATCCAGCGGACCGTTCAAAGGCGACAAGAACGATTACTTTGGTTTCGGGTTCTCGGATACAGCGGGGAAGGAATCACCGATGAGTACGACGGAGGATAAGAGTGATGAGGTGGCGCGAGGTCGTGGTGGTTTCGCGGGTGATGGTATGCAGATGTGAGTGATTTATATCCCTCCCTATCAAACAAACACCAACTAACCTCTATCCACCCCTCCAGAGAAAGTCTCGACCCCCTATACACCCCCACCATCCCCACCCTCCCTCTCATACCCATCCCCCCAAACCCAATAGTCACGCCCCCACCACCACCACCATCCTCCTCCCAGCCAACCACCTCAAATGATCCTCCACAACAACAAACGGCTTTATCTACGCTATCAACGTTTTCGGCCCCCTTGACGCTGAGGAGGTTGTCTGAGGCGTTTGGTGTCTCGGCTCCTGCTGGGCCGCCGGTTGCTGCGTAGGTTGTTCTGGGGGGTGGAGGTGGGGAAAGATGGAGTTAGGAGAGGAGAAGGAAAGGTGGGAGTAATTTAAGCTCGACGATGGTACAATAACTCGTTCTGACGTTCACATTCACTTATTCCACTTTCTTTTAAACCTAAACATTATTCCTTCCCTTCTTATCAATATATAAAAGCTTGATTTCGGTTCGTATGTGGGTATTTCATAACCTAGATAGATACTTTTGACATGGATAAGAGGATGGGAAGGGAAGAGAATAGGGGAAGGAAACGGGGGTATTATAAAATTATCGAAAGTATCGATAGCATGACAGAAATACCAAGATATATTTACTTTTTACCAAATCTAAAGTCCATTTATAATACTCCCTTAGCTGAGCAACATATATCCAGATTAGCACCCAACACACCAACACAAAAAACAAGACCTCGAATCACAAAACCAAAACCATCGCCTCCATTCCCGTTCAATCTGCCTATCTACACCCCATTCCTTCCTTCCCGCTCCCTTCCTAACCTAAGGGAAATTAACTCCACCAAAATGCAATAACAACAAAAAAACATCCCAGCTAACCCCAAAACACCCAACCATGCAAGAGACCATCTAAATCTACTCTAAATCTTAAAATCCTCCAAACTCTTCGGCCGTCTAAGAACCCGATGTCTAGCCAAAAGCTGCGAGATCATGAAATGTCCCACATCCTCATCAGCCCAGTACGTAAGATGCGATGCGATGCTAGCTAGGACCGAAATATCGAATGCCTGAATTATATTCATCATTAGCTACTAGATCATGTGAAGGACAATGCAAAGATGGATTAAAGACAGCTATATGGATGAAGTGATTCAGACTTGACTTACCCCTTCTTGAATACTATAATCGACTCTTCCATTTGAGTTCAGTGCGCGGACTTTACTTTCTTCTTTTTTGAGCTTCCTACTTCGTTCCTCCAGTTCTTGCCACTCGAGATCCTTCTCCAATGGATTCGCTGTTTGCTCTGCTTGACTCTTCCTCCGCTTTTGGAACCCAGCGAATAGGGTTTCAATTTCGGAATCAATAAGTGTAGGGGGATGTTCACCGTCCTCACCTCTCTGAATCTGCTCCTCACCTAGTCGCCGCTGCTTCTCGGTACTGTAGCTAGCGGGACCAGGTTCCTGTCCAGGACCGGCATTCGGGTTTTGGGTTGCGGTGAGCGAACGGACCGGTTTCTGGCCATTGATGTCGTTGCCCATTTTTGCTGCGTCGGTGCTGTTGATACCGAGACTGCGATTTAGAATGTTGGAGGCAATGCCAGACGAAATCTGTGTCCAGAAGGAGTTCATGCTTTGGCCTACCCGGGCGCCGATGCCAGTTAGACCTTGACCTACTTGTGCGGCAAAAATGCCTTTTTTGGTGTATGGGAGAGGTTGCGGTTTTAGTGAGGCCATGTCTGGGGAGATTAGAGGCTCAATGCGATAAGCGACTGGGTCTGTAGGGTGGAAGATGTTGAAGATTTGAGAGCAGTTAGGAGATGATGTGGTAATTTCGAACATGCGATCAGTGTCGTGGAGATTTGAGGATGAGAACGGGTTTTCAGAAGATTCAAGAGGGGTCTGAGCAGGACTGAAATTCGTGGCTGGGCGTCCGGCTATTGTTCGACCTTTTAACATCTGGAATAAACCAATAGGTGATCCAAGGGCGTAGAAATCTTCCACTTCAAAATCGAGGCCAAGGCTATCTTCTGTGTTGCGACGAGGCTTGCTACGAGAATCACGTCGAGTAGCAGACTTGGCACGTTGTAGGCATAAAATGTCAAACATGATTGCCGAACCGAGTGAGTGTCCAACAAGGCTGACTTTGCCGTTAAAGGATGGGTTGCGTTCCTTGAACAACCGGTAGATGCGATTGCACTCTGTAACCACAATCTTAGATATGTGGCTTTTGTAAGCGGGCGATTGGTAGAGTAGGATGTCCAGTGCCAGATCTTGCAATAGGTTTCTGACAGCGGGGACGCCTTCAACGGTAATATCATCCAAATTAGGGTATTTTTGATCCTCAAAGTCCAAATCCCCAAGATCATGCTCTTTTCGAGCATGCTTGAGACTTTGTTTAGGAAAGTCGAGCAAGTGTCGCCAGCAAATGGGAAGAACTTGCACGCGAGAATTTTTGGTCTCGTTCTCAATGTCAGTATTAAGAGCTTGAAGATCATCCGAGTTTGCGTAAACGGCCTTGAGAGTCTTTCTCAAAGTATTTACGTCATGCACGAAGTTGACGCCATCCATCCGCATTCCTAGCCTTTGGCCAATGCCGTGAGTAACGAGTAGCAGATGCTCAATTTCTCGACCCTGTTCATCATTTGAATGTTCCTTATAATCATCACGGATTTCGTTCTCGTCGCGCTTTCTGGTTTCCTCTTCTTGATCCTGATCTTTAGAAACAAGGGATGACAGTTGTCGCTCCAAGGCATTCCTTCGAATCTCAGAGGGAGATTGGAGTGGCTCAGCGAATTCTTCTTCCGATGAGACATCTTTAGTGTTCAGGGTAGGTTTGCTTTGCTTCCCATCCTTGCTTCCCTCTGAGCTTGAAGTACCAGGCCGGCCGTCTCCTTTGCCGTCCTTTTTCTTGGCGGGGTCAACGTAACCACGTGTCATTTTCTCTCCAGCAAAATGGCCACCGCCTGCGAATCTCTGGTAAACAGTACTGCTCATCCTGGAATATAAATCATCCGTCAGAATCCATGCCGTGGTCGCATCTTGGTATGTGACAACTGAATTCATATAAGACCCAAACAACCGATGTGTTGTAATGAAGTCATCCTGTGAAGAGACATGAGAGTCTCCAGTGCCAGAACCTGACTGTACTGCTGCTGTTAAATTGTCCGAGGAGCGTTTAGGAGTTATCGGGGTGGATTTTGGGTGATTAGTTGTCTTACGCAAATCATCAGCCCCCCCGACAATCATTGGTGCTGGTCTAGGGCGAGATTGAGATGCAGCGCGCTTCTCCCGTTGAGCAAATCTCCAGGGCTTTGTTTTCAGATATCCTTCTTCCAATTGCGTCGCAAGGTTCTCATCGCATGGAGATCCGTCTAAGTTGTATCAGCACTGCTCAACGTGACGAACGTTTGGTGAAAATTACCCTGGCGAAACCAGGTCCCACGACAAACATCCCATACCGGACCAAGCCAATAGGCGGGTGCCAGCTCCCGACTGTCGATATCGACGTCAAAAAGATAATCCTCATTCACCGGGACCTTGGTCTTAGATTCCGACGAATTATCCTGTGCTAGGTGTTTCGGGCTACCCCAAATGTCTCTGCGCCTATTTGATGCCTCTTCCTCGTCCGCAAGTTTTTGAAAGGATGTCTCGATTGCTCGAGAGTCGCCCGTGGAAAACGGGACCCACTTCTTTGGTTTCTGGATAGGCTTATTGGTCTGTGGTGTTTGCGGACCCCCGGGATATGGTTTACGTTTGGGGTGCTGAGCATGAATATGGGGGGTCAGCGGAGCTCTCAGAAGCGTGCGCGATGTAGAAACCTACGTCCACTGCGTGAAACCATTGCACGACTAAGGGCGGACAGTCTCGGGGGTAGTTTTTGATGCTTAATCGATGGCGAGAATTTATTGTATGATCACCTCCTCTCTGAGTCCCAATTCCCGGCTCTAACGGTGGCTCGTCGTTCGGTCGTGTCGGTTGGGTCCGCGGTGAAGCACTACGAGGGCCCCAAGGCGACAAGGCGCTGATGCCGGTAGGAAGATAGGTCTTGTTCTCTGGTGCAGACATCCTCCCCTCCGAATAGCCCTTGCCGCTGTCGTTTTGCTTCAGGGCCCAGAAAGGAGTGATGTTGCGCAGCCGAGTGGTGAGCTTTGAAGGTTGCGGGAACTGGTCGCGAACGAAGGCGCGCAGATGAGGATGGCGGGCCAATTTGAACTTGGGGAAGCAGGCAGGTAGTGTGCGCTGGCATAAATAGAGCGGGCGTTTGTAGTGAGGAGGAGGAGCGGGAGGAGCGGGAGTGGGGATTGAAGAATGGTGAATGTTCCCATGGCCCTTGCATATGACAGAGACAGAGATGCCGTGAGATCCCCGCGGCCGTACATCTGACGTCGCCTACAAGGGTTAAGGCCGTCGGGGGTCCGTGCGCAGGGCTCCAATTGGAGAAGGGCGGCACCGACATACTCAGACCTCCCGGGTAGAATACGAAACGCTCCACCTCGCAATTCACCCTTCTCCATCTCTCTCCCATCGTTCATCTCCCTTCTAGAATCTCCCCCAAAATGACCAGGACCACGCCAGCGCCCCAAGATATCCCGCCGATTCTGAGGGCCAGGTCCTCATCTATCCCACGCGACTATCTCAAGAGACTAAGCAGAGAATCCACCTTCGATATTTCGGAGGCTGCAAAGCTCATGACTCGCCTGCGCGTCTTGGACGACATGCTCAACTCCGCTGACTCCAGTCTACACAAAAACTTCAACGTTCAGGACCTCAGCAAGCCAACTGACGCAGAAATCAGCCATGCCATCCGACACAAACACGTCCAAGATTTCCGTGATTTCATTGTTTCTCTGCGAGTACGACGGCCCGATGGAATTGTCTCCGCGTACCTAACCGCGTATACAACCGTCTGCCAAGGACGGCACTTTGTGAACAAAATTGGCAACTCCCTCTTCAGCATAGACTGTACGTCGTCTGAAGCCCTCGAAGTGCTTCCAAAGCTGGATTCATGGCTCGGGACATGTCACTCTGTTCGTTTTGACCGGGCCTACCAACAACGTAATATTACTCCGTATAACGTGAGGGCACTACTAAATAGTGTATAGTTAAGCCTTTCCCTTTTCTTGAGCTCCCTGTTGAGCTGCGTTTAAGAGTGTACGATTTCCTTATTCCACCAGACCGGTACGTGCCTTTGAATCTCGCAACCCCAGGTTTCAAGCAGCCACGCAACAAGTTGGCCATTCTACGCGTTTCCAAAACTATTCATAACGAAGCATCTCGTCACTACTATGAACATTCACGCCCCTTTATGTTAGGTTATCGATCGGCTCGTCATGACCATGAGCAGTCGATTTTAACACAAATGGGACAACATAACCGATCATACTGCAAGGAATTGGTGATTAATGTTACGTCGACATATGAGGATAGCCGCAGAGGCCTCGTCCCTACGTATGATTTTGCGGTCATCATCGGTCTTCTTCCAAATCTCAATACTATCAAGTTTCATTTCTTTGGCACGGCTCACAAACCGGGGTCGCCAGCTGAAGACACTGTATCGCTCGAAAGTACTCTGGATTATTACATCAGGCATATACCCCCTTCTGTGACCCTTAAATGGGACCCGAAATACAATCCTACCCAGGTAATGAAAGAATCAATGATCCACGTGATGGAGAAGAACGGGAGGCTAGAAGCGGGTGATAAGGTGCACTAATGGTATATGTTTCAACTCATATTGAGCCGTGGTAGTTTGAAGACTCGGTTTTAGAATTTGGGGCATATAGCCTCATTCATTGTCTGGGTATCGACATCTTGCCCAATATGCAGACCTTGATTTGAAAAGCTATGAAGCAATAGGCACTCGAACTTTGCAGGCGTAGAGACAGATCTAGCAAGGTATGTCAAATGTACGGAAAATCCTTTTTTAAAAACAAATGCCAGCAAACTCATTTCTCACTCGCCAGCTCGGCCAAACCATCACTCCAGATGTCGTTCATTGTACACAACACTTGTCTCGATTCGTCCATACCTTTCTTACTCTGATCAACTCTCCTCGCAAGGCATCCACATGGTTTTCCAAACACTCCCAGGCCTTTGCACCCGCCCACATCATCTCTCTCAAGCCGTGGCCCATATCATCCTCACTCTGTATCCATGTCCAGTCGATTCTCTCGAGAAGAAACCAGTCCATGAACCTTTTTTCGTTGATTCCGAATCGTCCTCGGTGAATCTCGGGGATGTTGAGCCAAATCATTCCACCTTCACCTCTAAATTCACGAACGCCGTTAGGGTGTTCACGGGAATTGGGAAAGGTATCTAGCATGGCGGCGATATCGCGGTTTTCGGTCATCAACTCAGATATACGCCCGTGGAGATACCAGAGACCGTAGTACAATTCGATGCGGTGGAAACCCATGAGGTCACGGGCTTGACGAATATCTGGTGATACGAGAGTCACCCATCGCCAGAGGTCTTTGTTGACTGCTGGTATGTTAATATCCATGCAGGATAACGAGAAGCAGGAAAGCATCAGCTAAGGTGCCCGAACTCACCTTGGTTGGGAATTTCAGGCTTTGCAACCTTTTCCTTGGCATCCTTTCCATTATCGTCAGTCCGCAAGCGGTCAAGAATGTCCCGTTTGAGACGATGGCGTTGAGTTGGCATCATGATGATTCACGGGTGCTTTCATTCAGAGCGCAAAGGCAAGTTCGTGGGTTGTGTTCGGGTAAAAGTGTTGGCGGGCCAGGCTACTATTGTCACAATAGTGAATGAAATTGCCAAGACCCAGCGGAACGGACGACGCGTTTGTTTACTTCCACCTCCTCTCACCAATAGTCTTGTCCAAACAACAACAACAATAGTACGTCTTCCTCATGCCCTTATTCTCCCTATCACATAAGCATCACTTATTTTGAGTGTACCAGCTTTCACACGCACTGCATGATTTTATTAAATCCTATGAGAAATAGACCGTCAAATGAATGGATTTATCTAGAATCTAAGAGCTAATTCTATCAGAAGGAAAACATCCAAATACTAAAACCAAAGATCAATAACCGACGCCTAGAAACAAAAGAGACCCCAATCTAAAGACTGAATCCGAATATACCAAACATCAATCCAATCCTTCAACAGAGAAACGAAGGCGCAAGAGTGAAGATATCGTTTGTTTGATGAATGAACACATTCATTTATTGTCCGCGTGTTTGGCTGCTCCAGGGTCCATCCTTTGGCTTCTCACTCAACCAACGCTGCATAGAGTCCGATATTTTGCGGCCGGACTGGTCGTTCCCGGTAGTGTTCGAAGTTGATTGACCCTGAACATTGAAAAATCATTAGTATATATCCAAGGTCAGATCTCGTTTTACTTACACTCTGATTTCCCTGGTTCTGTCCACCTGAGGTGCTATTCTGTCCCTGGTTGTTCTGACCTGAAGGCATGTTGCGGAATCGAAAATGTAGAGTCGGATTGTGGAAGAGCAGGAGTTGTGAATTGAAAGTGGGAGGAGTTGATGAGTTGATTGCTAATTATTTCAGTGAATGGAGCCCGCCGAACCTACTCTTTATACTCTGAGCATGCCATATCCTCTGGTCACTCTGCCTCAAATCAGAATGATCGTCTTTTGAGCTCAGGTCCGCTGCCTTCAAGCAAAACACCAACATCGTCAGCTATGTTGTGGAACAAAAGGTCTTGATTGCAATGAGGTTCTAGATGCCAAGCCGTAAACGTTCCCACAAGATCCGAATGAGAGACATGGCTAGGCGAAATTTCCTCTAGCAAAAGCTTTGGGGATCGTGCTTAACAACCCTGAAACTTGAAGATTGGATTGTTGTCCATTCACATCCGAGCCTCTGCGAACCGCTGCTCACTGCATTTTGTCTAAGGGGCTGTACGTTGTAGGGGATTAGCCACTGTCTGATGTTAGTGGATGCATATCACCACCGACCATGGATCGAGAACGCATGGGCACCAAGATGACACTGCCGCGCAAAGCCTACCAGGCCAAATTATTATGATTGTATCTATGGAAGCTGGGACGCTAGGACCTCAAAGCATCATATTTGCGCTGCGACCCTGAATATCTGCCATCAAGGCATCGGTTGACGATCTCCAGGACGGGGTGTTGTCTGGAACTCGGCAACTAAATGCCTTCGGCGTAGCTTACCCGCAAAGCCACACCCGCAGTTCGCAACCGACACCTGGGCACTCAGTGCCAAAGGCAGTGCTTAGCATTCGTCTCACTAATATACCCTATGGAGTTAGCGGACGGACACTCTTCAGTTTGTGACACCAACGGCAGAGCCAGTCAGCCCAATTCGCATATACGTATTGGCCCCTAATAAGCCCCATTCAGCTCCCATGTACAACCATCACATGGACTATGTGTGTCCACGAGCCGCCTCTGCCAGAGGTAGATTATATAGCCGCCATGAGATCTTATTACCCGATCCCTGTTTTACGCCTTGTGTAGTGGGGTACTTGCATCTCCAGAACACCACCCCACCCTTCAACGTCCAAAGCTCGATCAACCAGCCCTACATCTCGATTTCCGGGACAGTTACATGACAAATAATTTGCCGATTGGTATGTGCAGTATGTGCCAGTTTCCTATTGGCAAGGAATCAAAATCTCTAAAACCCTCCAACCAACGTGGTATCCTAACAGCCATCATGGCATGTCAGTTGAACCACCTCGATTTTTTGACAGCAGGCGGCAATGTTACAACTTTCTAGCCTTATATTAGAAAAGCCACCGTGACAATTCATCTCACGAAAGTCACGACACGGTCCGTTGTGAAATTCAGACGGCAACTCTATATTGTCTTTTGGAGGACAGAAAAGCCCGCGATAAAAATAGGTTTGAAGGATCATCCTTTTACATTTCCCTCTCCCGTTGGCAAGGCACACCCAGTCGCTTTTCTCTTAAGGTTCACCAGATGGTAGACTTCTGTACTTCAGCTCTTTCACAGTGTCAACTTAACTTTTCTACCAGCAATGAAAAAGACTTTGTCAACCTGAACCCACTCCTCACTTTCATCTCGATCTCATCTCAAGTTACCTTGATCATGGCGATGTTTCAAACAAACCAGAGGTGGGACGCGCGTGCTAAGGTTACACCAACTGAACCAAACCGCAATCGAATTTGGTTTGGCAGCAGGAACTTGGAGAGTAAAGATACTGAGAGTATTCCTAGATGATCGGAGTGTTCTTCATTGTCTCATATTCAAAAATACCAGGTTCGAGAGGCAGTTTCTTTATCCAACAAACGAAATGTCTGTCATTCTTCGGCTCGCGAACCCTCGATGCCATTTATAGTGCCGGCTTGAGCATTTCCTTCCCACGAATAATATGACGTAGCAGGTTCGAGAGCATTAGCCGTTTCACATGCAGATCTACGGTGAACACCGAATGTTTGATATCTGTACGATCAACACTTCATGCCTATCGTGGAAACCTTCACTAGAAGCTGCAAGCTTCTAATCTTAGTTGACATCACCATTTATCCTCGCCCTGGGTGAGGTACTAGTAACGGAAAAGATATTGGGACTTCTCAAAGTACGTAAATTTCATTAAACTTCACGCAGGCTTACATCCAAGCAACCACCAAAAGCGGGATGGATGACATGCTTCTGACAGTTACGCCGTAGAGGAGCATATACTGTTTCACACTAGCATTCGTAATTCAACTTCTCATCCTCGTACCCCAATCTTTTCATATGCAGGACGTTGTACGTTGGCCTCAGTCTCCTCAAAAGCTGTTAGATGCACCAATTCCAACTGTGTTGAGGGGATAGCCTAATTAATCTGCCTTATCTGGTGCATAATCAGCCCCGAACATATGCTCCCGGTGTTTTGGATATTCTTCAACAACAGAGTTAGCAATTGGTATTGGTCTAGAAGAAGTGGCTTTGGATTTCAAAGCCCCGAAGAACGGCGTTGGGGATCAAGGCAGATACAAAAGCCTCACTTGTTGGATAGGGGGCTCGATAGAGCCTAAGAGTGCAAATTGGGTCCAAAATCAAATTCCCAATGATGGCGATGGAAGACAAAGGTGAAGGTCTTCGCCCGGGGAAGCATCGCGAGTTGCTTGGTCTAAATTGTGGGTTGCGGGCTTTGTTTGCAGCCCTATGGCCCCTTGATTCTACCGCAACCGAGCAAAATGACCACGTAGTCCAGCGGTAAGATCCCAGTACGGATTAAGCCGATACAGTCATCACGAGGTCACTAGTTATGCATTCGAGATCTAACGAGGAAAGTCTTCAACCCCATGTATGTCATTTTCATTTCTCCCCCAGAATCATTGCGGTATTCAGCCAAAGATGCGTAGCTCAGGTTATACTACTATCACCTGACTTCGAAATATACCAACCCATGCTTGTTAGGGTGAGTTTTTGCTATCACTGAATAGCACACAGTGAGCCTCTGCTCCTCGATGTGCAATGCGAAAGGCAAATCTCAAATATGAATTACAAATTAGATGCCACAACAACGGGGCGCATTTCATTCCATGATTAAGACCCAAATCAACAGGGACAAGCATGCGAAGCTTTAGACCCAATAGAACATTCCATCTCTCAAGCATTCCCGACAGATAAAAACCCATACACCAGGTAATCAGTTATTCTGACTGTGTCTCGGAAGCTGCTCACTCAACATTCGTATCCGACGATTTAAAGAAACATCCAGTAGGTAGGACCAGCGTCGGTACATCCAATCCATTCATGAGAATAAGCGCCGTACATACGCATACCCGCACATTTAAAAAAGAATTGTGCACTCTTTGTGTATTGGTGGGTTTGATATAGAGTTCTGAGTCAGCCTTACAAGGCCATCGACATGGGAAAGTATGCAAATTACTTAAACTAGCGAAATGCCCCTTAAAAAGAACACTTCCGGATATATAACATCTAATTATGCATGTGGCTTACGTGCGCTATAGAGTTTAACATTTCACTTCTTCGATCGGGGATAGAATTAAAGTCGGAATTTCATCAGTACGCTATCTCGAAGTCATCGTAACACCGTTTTCTTAGAACTAGTCGAATAAGAAACGAAGGTTCCTAAATTTCATTCAATACTCTTCTATCTCACTCTCTTCAATTGTCCGAATCCACTACTACATCATCCGTGTCGCTTCCCCAGGCGCCACATTCATCCGCTCCGCTTTCGTACCCCCCGCAATCTCGAAGGATCTCGTGAATAACTTCGCAATAACTCCAACCGACAACCTGAACATTGATCGGCGACCACATCCACCTTCTAGCTCGGAGTCACCGGACACTGTGATACCGAGATGGTGGCAGTGAATGCAATGACAAAAACGAGAAACGAAAGGAACGAAAACCAACTTCATCCAAAACAATACGAAGTGCGCCTCGAAACGAAGATAGCGAGGTTTGGTGTAATATTTCGTAAGCTACTACCCTCCAAAGCTCCAACGTCATGAACTCTTATACAGCTGAAGCTTCTTGGGGGCCCTTTCTATCTTACTATATTAAGGACAGCTAGTATGACACGGGGCTTATCGATTAGATATATCTTCTCAACAACGAAACTTGTCCGAATGGCATCAAGCAGTTCTCTTGAAAGTGGCGACAGTATGGTTCCATTTTCTAAACAACACGATAGAACCTCCTCGCGTACATTCATCATCCACCAAAATCTCCCCGTCACTCCCACAAAACCAACCATGAACACTGAATCAACCTTACCAAACCCGCGCCACCGATACGACCCCCAAACTCAAGGGATCCCAAAATAACCTCAACCCCCAGAGCCAAGACAGTGACTCCCACCGACATCATCCCTCGTCCGATCCGACCAACCCCCACCCTTGCCCACTTGTCCTCAACACCTCCTAACTCCTAATTCCCCCGTCTGCACGCTCATCCTCCTCGAATTCGCACGCACACGCACTCATACTCTCTTCCTCCTTCTCGCCGATCGACCCGTGATTAGAAAGTCCTCCGTAACGACCGGATAGGCTCCAAGCCTCACAGTGCAAATCCCAACGCGAACACGGGCAGTGATCCTACCTGCGGACTGTTCTAGGTTGTGCAAGTCCTCCGTTCTTCGTCACATGGTCCTCCGTCTTTAACCATTTTTACACCTTGAGGCTCACACTGCTCGTCGCCAACTCAACTGTATGCCTCTTTTTTTTCTAATCTTGTTGCGGATCGGTCCGTGATGAGTATGTTTTCCGTCCCTGGTATTCCTCCACATTTGACTCCGCCTCTTAATTTAACGCCAACTCCAACGTCCATCCTTCTTTCTTGCTGCGGGAGCTGGGTTGAGTCGGGGAAGCCTTGTGAGTGTGGTCACAGCCAGCAGCTATGGTGACAGCGACGATGATTCTATTCTATCCTCAAAGCAGGTTGCGGATGATTCTATCATTGGAATACTTCCATCGGCCTCACCGGTCGCTCGTATTCCGTCCTTCTCTTTCTGCTCAAGCTGGTTCCCTCACTTTTTGTCTTTCTGCCTTCACTTACTCCCCCACCGCATACTCTCACAATTTTTACATCCCTACATATTGACATTACTGATCAAGTACATAGAAACACGATCTTTTTGTTTTCCTGCTCGCACATCTCCGTCCGTTCCTATTCGAACTAGTTCTTATTCCCACCCGCTCACACGTATGTCTCCTACTTCCACTTTCCATACGCCACTCCTATTTACTACAACAAACAACGTAATCACACCTGCTCACACTTCAACCGCAGATTATGGATGTCTATACTACAGAAGCTATCACGGAGGTTTACGTGAGGTGGACTCTGCGTAGTGGCTCTTGGGGTGTTAGTGAAGTTTAGGACTATCATAGATATGTAAAGATGGAGGCTTGGATGAGTTTAGGTCGAGATGGTACATGGTAGGCGTGTATGAGAGAAGGGGGATAGAAGCTAGAGTTAGTAATATCTCTGTAGATTAGATATTCAATAACTGAAATAATTATTAGATGAAGTAAAATAAATTAAATTAAATTAAAGTAATTACTACATCAATGGGTAACAGTGAAAGCTAGTACTTCATGATATTGTTCGGTGCATTGACCATATAGTGACCATACATCATATACTTGCTTTTCTCAACCATTCTCTTGTCAAGCTATCCTCTTCCATCATACATCTTCGTCCCATTTTGGCCGTATCCCCCGCTGAAGTTAACTAAAACTTCTAGTTTCAGGATGTAACAACCGATTGAGGCTTTGATTGAGAAAATCAGATTTTCGGTATTTTTCTCTTTATGATGCAACCAAGTCTTACAGCTGCCGGCCTTTCTGTCACACCTCATCATTCTCCACATCGGAATTTCTTTTGGGGCCCTTCCAATGAGCCAATTTCATCACTCTGAGAACCTTCAACGCTCATTTAGCCATTGTTTCTGAGTTCACTATCATACTGAAACCTCTCAAGTTTTGACAACTATCACCTTGAATCTTGGTCTCCTAAATAGCTGAGCATCAAATCATGAAGGAATCGATTCCAAAAGCCACTTAATATAAGCTATGCGTGTCTTCCCGAGGTCCGTAAATTTTCAAAATACGCCATTACAAATCTGACAGCTGTCATTGTTTCTTTAGACGCCATCTATTTCCATACGCATCATAACTTGTGGGGTCTCAACTTGGAGCTGAGCTTTCTCTAAGGAATCGCTGCCGTAGTGATGTTTCCTAGGCGAACCCTGTGAGCCTTCATGCTTCGACTGCAAGCAGCCCAGCATCTCTAATTGCAACTAGTGATTGGGATGTATTTGATCTATTCTTCAGACAACGTCTACGCAGACCCAAAATACGAGGGCCGGAGTTCAGGTAGTACATAGGAATCTAGATTTCACTTTATATTCTCGGTAAGATAAAGCTATCAGTTGTCCTGATTGGTTCTAATCAGGTTACGTTTTCGTCTGGCGTCTGTAATGTGAGGAGTTAATGCCGCTTTCTATTTATATTTCACTTCCGCACGCATCTGTGGCAATCAACAGCTACAAAGCACCTTGATGATTTCACTTCTTTCTATCTACATATTAAGCTGCAAAGAACATCACCAAACATGGAAGACAGTACTAAATACATAGAGAGGCTGCATACAGTTGATATGGAGATCGGCACCACTGAGGCAGTTCAAAGGCATGTAACCAGACATGTTGTAGAAACAAAGCCCGTCTCGCAGCGAAAGCTGGATTTCGAACATCGAAGGCCACGATGGCTCCGGGAGATGATGGCAGAGGCTACAGGAGTGTTCTTCTGTGGTTAGATTCCTAATCCAAAGCGCACGGGAAGCATCGCTAACGATTTCTTCTAGTTTACCCTGGTATTGCCTCGACGGCTGCGTTCTTCCTCAACGAAACCGAGCCAACATTCGGTTCTCTATTCCAAATTTGATGGGTATGGTAGAATGGAATGAATGGCACAGGTCTCAGTTAATTCCTTTCTTAGGCTTATGCAGTAGGTATTGCTTTTGCCATCATAACTTGTGGCCCAACATCCGGTGGTCATTTCAATCCAGCTATCACCCTCTGCTTTGCATTTTGGCAAGGATTTCCATGGAAGAAAGTCCCATACTACATCTTCGCCCAGATATCCGGAGCATTTATGGCTGGTATGGTGCTGATGGGTCAATATCATGAACAAATTTCGCGCTATACAGCCGCATCAGTAGCCGCAGGTAAAGGTACAGTGTATAACGGTGGGCCCGCCAGTATCCTCTGTACTTTTCCAGATGCACAACAAAATAATCTCGGATATCTAGTTTTAGTCGAGTTCTTTGTAGATAGCTTCATAGTAAGTGGTTCCATCAAAGCCTAATATTCATAGAAATCACTGATAATCTTCTAGGGCATTGTTATCTGGGCATTTCTCGATCCAGCAAATCCCTTTGTACCCCTTTGTATCTCCCGTTTCTGCACCTTTTACAATCGGTTTCGCATACGCAAGGTAAGTTCGATAAAACCCCATCATCATCCAAAGCTAACGTACCGTCCCACCAGCATGGTCTGGGGATTCGCCAACATCTCCATCTCCACCAATCTCGCTAGGGACCTCGGCACTAGAATTTTAGTAGCTATATATTTTGGCGGTGAAGCCTTCTCCTATAAGAATTACTCCTGGATCGCGATTTTGATTAATGTACCAGCGACCTTTTTTGCTACCGCGTATTACGAGTTGGTTATGCGGGACTCGTTGAAGAAGATTGGGAGTGGGCATGCGGTGCATCAGGATGAGGAGGCGGGTTTGAGTAAGCATGGTTGGGGGGAGGCGGAAGATGCTTGGGATTTCAGTCAGTCACTCTACGAATAAGGTGTTGTAAGAAGTGAAGACTCATGAGGTGAAGCCCTGATTGGGTGAACCTCGGAGCCATCGCTAAGTATTTGAGAAGTACATGTACATTGTACCTACGGGATCTCTTTTCCTAGATAGTCAATCGGTACCACCATCATCGGGATGTGCTGCTCGTGAAGATGTGGTTCATTTTACGCTAATCCCAACCTGTCTTAGTGCATTTCTCCGCATCTCCTGGACCGATTCCCAAATATTCCTTTATTTCACCATCTCTCTCTTTCCTCACAATCTCTTCTCTCACAGAGACCACACTCAAACCGTTCGATCCTAAGAAGACTCCGCCTTAGTCCGGTCGTATTATATCACAAGCCAAGATTAGGAGACTATGTTCCGATCGATTATCACGAGCTTTCCAAGTCTATATATTAAATGCAGGGGTAGTCGCATACCTCGGCGTCTATAGAAATCTCTTGGAAAGTTTCGTGATCGGTCATCTGCAGGAACACTTGCATCAGCTTACGACTGTTCTTCCATTAGACCTTCTAGAAATGAATCCTGCTCGTTCGCCTCGAAGCTCGCTACCAACTTGGAGTACTCCCATGCGACATCTATATTGATCTTATGCGTGGAGCGTGGCCACTTCTAAGACGACACCCTATAAATGCATGGATCCTTATATCTTAAAGGGCTAACGGAACGACTTTCCATATAGCAATTTATTCCCCGCCAATACGGAGCGTTTCTGTCAGCCATCTCTTGACGAATGTTCGGATTCTATTACGCATGAAACCTTGTTTCAATAAATTCATTATATTGAATTTCTTAGGGGGTACCTCCATAGTCACTCTTCCCCACGGGATGTATAGTGACTTGACAGAACTGCTGATGTGGCTAGTGATCTGCAGACGGGTACCTAACAGGCTTGCATGGAGGCGCGCTCTGAACCTGGCTCAACGTCCGCGATATAACATGGGTTCCAACAAGGATTCGATATCACGATAGGGCAGACCAAGACGTTGGACCAGACGCCATGCCTCTCAGTATGCTCTCATTTTCCTGATCAGGATAGAATCTTGTGCTCATCAGTGACTTCGAATGCAGCGGAACACTGCAGAGATTTCCGCGGGCGAGATGATGCTCTTCCTTTGACGCCGAATTTTGGGTTCTATTACAATTTCGATGTCTCCACTATTGTGCTTGAGATCTTGATCGCAGAGGTTAGCATTGGTCTGTTCGTATTACAATGTCTTGGATCTTCTTTTCAGGGTTACTAAGTGGCATGTTCCTCCTGACGGGGGCGCCTATATAAAGGCAAAGGTGAACCTCTTCTGATTCTCATTCAACATCTCAACATCCCCTTCCAACCTCAACTATTTTTAAAAGGAATTTGGAAATATGAGAAGCGCAGCTATTCTTGCAGCTACGGCATTGGCATCGGCTATCCAAGCCGAGGTTGCACCTTATGGACAATGTTAGTTTTCTTGTGGCCCTGTATGAACTCTGCTGATATAGAAACAGGCGGCGGAACTGGATTCAGTGGAGAAACAACGTGCGCATCCGGTAACACTTGCATTAAGGTCAATGACTGTAGGTTCCCTCTCCAATCCCAATTTTACTTCAAAGTATCATACTAATTATCTCAGACTACAGCCAGTGCCAACCCGGCTCTGGCAATGCCGACCCAACCTCAACTACCAACGTCCCCGGAACAACATTGACGACAGTGACGGGCCCCGTCCCGACGGCCACTACGACTACTGCGCCTGCAGATTCTGAGAATCCTTTGGCCGGAAAGGAGTTTTACGCCAACCCATACTACGCCTCGGAAATCATAAGCATTGCCGCACCCTCTCTCTCTGCCAAAGGAAGTGCTGAATTAGCAGCCAAAGCCACTGAAGTTGCCAAAATCGGCACATTTGTCTGGCTGTAAGCAATTCCCTAAGTCATTCTTGAAAGACAGGGTCTAATTAGTCCAGTGACACTCTTGACAAAGTTCCCTCAATCCCCGAGTACGCCAAAGATGTTCAAGAGCAAAACAAAGCCGGAGCCAACCTGGCACTTCCCCTTGTCGTGTACGACCTGCCTGACCGAGACTGTGCAGCATTGGCCTCCAATGGAGAGCTTTCAATTGCGGACGGCGGTGCCGATAAATACAAAGGCTACATTGATTCCATCGCTGGACATATCCAGGACTTCTCGGATGTATTCTTTGCTTTGGTTATTGGTAAGTACTAATCGTGTGTCTCTTCGCCCTTTACTAACCTAATCAGAACCCGACAGTCTCGCCAATATGGTGACAAACATGAATGTTCAGAAGTGTGCCAATGCCGCCAGCTCATACAAAGAGCTTGTCGCCTACGCTCTCAAGACCCTTAACCTGGATAACGTTGCCATGTACATCGACGCAGGTCACGCGGGATGGCTTGGTTGGTCGTCCAATCTCTCACCGGCCGCAGAGCTATATGCCCAAATCTATTCTGATGCGGGTAAACCCAAGGCCGTCCGTGGTCTTGCTACTAACGTGGCAAACTACAATGCATGGTCCATTGCTTCCTGCCCAACTTACGCCGAAAGCAACACAGTTTGCGATGAAAAGAAGTACATCAATGCTATCGCACCGCTTCTTGAGCAAAACGGTTTCCCTGCCCACTTCGTTGTCGACACTGGTAAGTGTAGCGAGTCAAAAGAAGCATCGATCAACTTTCACTGACCATATTTCCAGGCCGCAATGGCGTTCAGCCGACTGCACAACAAGCTTGGGGTGACTGGTGCAACTTGGAAGGCACTGGCTTTGGTATCCGTCCAACGACCACAACCGACGACCCGCTCCTCGATGCCTTCGTCTGGGTAAAGCCAGGAGGAGAGTCTGACGGAACATCCGACCAGTCCGCCACAAGATACGATGCTCACTGCGGTGCAGCTGATGCTTTGACGCCTGCTCCCGAAGCAGGAACCTGGTTCCAAGATTACTTCGAGCAGCTCCTCGTCAACGCCAACCCAGCCTTCTAAGCCAAGCGTTGACTTGACGTAGCGAGATGCATGCTCTACCAGATACCGGAATCTTGGGTCCTTGGCTTACTTTGATTTCATATGTTGATTCCTGGGTTTGGTGGAGATCTGCGGTTGCTGTTGTGGAACGTGTGGCGGTGGCTTTTGGGGGTTTATATTGAGGCTGTTTAGATTCATCTATGTGTATATATTGATCTGGGTTTATATGCGAGGGAATGTATATTATATGTGGCTGGTGTAACTGAAGCGATCACATGACTTTGTGTTACCTGACAGTACAAACTTTCTTTGACAAAGAATGTGAATAATTAAGCATCGGAAGGCATACATTCGAAAGACATACCAATCGCACAACCATTTTTCAAACCGTATTCCCATTAAACGTTGTTATGTAGCCGCCCGGACGTTGTATAGACTCGTTTTGACGCTACGCCCAGAAAGGGAAATTGTGGGGTTAAACTCCCTCTAATTTCAACCCCAATGCTTCTTTCTGCAACAACATGATCTTTCTAGACGCTTCCTTTCACCACCAGAATCCCATCTTATCTTCTCTAAGCCAGTGGGAGGACGATGTTTCGTTTCAAGATTGCAGAACCTCACGCAGAGGCCAGGTGCTTGTCAGAATTGCCGCCTATAAGAGCTCGCCCGGAGGTCAATTTACCCTGCAATTTACACGATGCGACCAGCTCCACTATGGGCCGGAGCGTGAACCGGTGGTCCGCAAACTAACGAGTCCTGGGGCCTGAATTCCCGGTCGGTTGTAGATTGACTCGCAAGGTCATACAGCCATTGTTTCCTGCAATTCCGCATAGCCCGGATTCCCAAACAATAGCTCTTGTTTCGTTTATACGGATATTGCAGCGCACCGGTTTGTATAGTCGATGAGGTTAGATGGAGAGCCCACCGGACGGGCAAGGCTTCAGGCACGGACGCTATTTTCTCCGGAGTAGGTAGGACATGATGGCCGAATTGAGAGTGATATTTATGGGATGTGTGGCAGGCCCTTTATATAGTGTTTTAAGTCTGTCACTTGCCCTCTCTACCGTTATTCTTTGTCCTTTCGCTCCTTCAATTGCTGTGCTTTTTACTTCTTCTATTCATCATGTTCAATTACGCTACTCTTCTCGGTGCTCTGGCTAGCACTGCATTGGCTGGTATGGTTCACAATCAACATATCCCGATATCTGAGCTAACATACAACAGGCGAGATCCTCTGGGATGGCCGCTTCAATGATATGACCTCTAATACTGACCTTGAAAAATGTATTACTCTCCGTTCGTGAACCTCTCTCCACAGTCAACTTACAGGATATGTTTAGGGTCATGGTCCAACCAGGTCGGAAACTACCAATATTACATTCACGGAAGTGGTGGTGTGTCGGACTACTTCAATCTTTCCCCCGACTACAAAAACCCAGCAGATACCGGATCAACTCAAGGTGCCAAGATCACCATCGATGAGACCGCCAAGTGGAACAGTGATATGTGGAGGACCGAACTCATTCCCCAGACAACGGCCGCCATCAACTCCGGAAAGGTGTACTACCACTTCTCGATCAAGCGCTCGACGGAGAACGTACCTAGCGCGACGAACGAGCACCAGATTGCTTTCTTCGAGAGCCACTTCACCGAATTGAAGTATGGCTGGATTAGCGGCGAGTCCGGAACCGAAAATACCAACTTGCAGTGGATGGTTGGTGGCCAGAGCCAATGGAAGGTTGAGCTCGAAGCCGATGTCTGGCACAACGTAGCCTATGAAATCGACTTTGACGGAAAGACCGTCACTTTCTGGCACTCCACTGGTGCCGACGCCCTCGAGAAGACCGCTGGCCCAGTTGACGCCAGCACTTCCTCCAATGGCGCAGACTTCCATCTTGGTGTCCTTCGTCTTCCCCGTTCTGGAAACGATGGCACTGGTGCCGAGGATTGGTACTTCAGCGGCGTGTACGTCGAGTCTGGTGATCTTACTACTGATGTTGCTAGCCCTGGAGGCTCTGGTGCTGATACTGGCGCCACTGAGACTGCTACGGCTGTTGCTAGCAGTGCTGCTTCTTCTGCTGCTGTTTCCTCTGCCGCGCCTGTTGAGTCCGCTCCCGCTTCATCTGCGGCCGTTTCTTCGGCTGCTCCAGTTGAATCTGCCCCAGCTTCCTCTGCCGCTGTCTCCTCCGCCCCAGCTTCATCTGCTGTCGCCTCTGCCGTTCCGACCACTTTGATCACGAGAGTTGCTTCATCGGCCCCTGCTGAGTCTGCTCCCGCCTCATCTGCTGTCGCTTCAAGTACCACCGCCGTTGAGACCACAGCTGCCCCAGCTCAGACCACGGCCGCCGCATCTACAGAGACTGTCGCACACTACGGACAGTGCGGTGGACAGGGCTGGACTGGTGCCACTACTGTACGTATTCTTCTCTTGATGAAAAGAATAACCACTAACATATTTCGCAGTGCGCGGAGGGCTTCACCTGCCACTTGTACAACGACTACTACGCTCAATGCATTTAAATAAAAGCACTAGCCGCTAGGGATTTGAAGAGACGAGATCATCGAGAAGATGGTTGGATTCTATTTAGCTGTATATTTTTACTGAATACATTGTTTTAACGTGCGTGCATGTTATTATCTTTTGTTTGGGTTTTTGAGGTTTTGTCTGTCTCGTTTTGCCATCATTCTAAATTCAACCAAAACTATGATTACTAGGTATAAAATCTAGTGAGTCGATCAAGGGAAACCATCTCCATCAGAGTATATCAGTTGGGTAATCAATTGATCGCGAAATATGATGAAACCAATTCCCGAAGATGCCTTTCAATTCTCCGAAGGATATTACCGATGGCCATGCCGATGACAAGGTTATCGGCTTAGGAGTAGAGATATGGTTGGCGTGCTCTTTGAAGAAAGAGTAGTTGGTTTTTCAAAAAGGGAAGACATTGTTTATCAAAACTATATTTATTTTGCTAATG
Organism: Rhytidhysteron rufulum CBS 306.38; assembly: GCA_000467735.1. Lineage (NCBI taxonomy): Eukaryota > Fungi > Ascomycota > Dothideomycetes > Hysteriales > Hysteriaceae > Rhytidhysteron > Rhytidhysteron rufulum. The sequence continues at coordinate 22,923 of AJFL01000451.1, read as the reverse complement.
AAGGTTGCCATTGCATACCTAGGTAGACTCTGTCGAGTAATGATTGGTGTTGAGTTTACATAAGGAGGGGTAATTTTGTATCGACCCCTCTTTCGTCATCATTCGTCGGCATTTTGGATGACAAACACCATGGAGAGCTATCGTGGGATTATTTCCCCCACTTGTGTACGGGTATTGTCGGTCCCATATATTAGAGCTCCTCCAGCTCGCTGTTCCTGCAGCTCTCCTGAAAATCCGTCTACCTCCTTCACGCATCTTGTGGCTCGTTCAATAGGCGCATGCAGCGTGGGGTAGGTCGACTTTGAAACTTCCAGCTTTCCATCATTAGGCATCTTTTTCCCTTTCTTGTACAAACATGGGTTCAGAAATCAAGAGCGAGCGCGGCATTCGCATTGCCATAGATGTAAGTGCAATTGTTATCAATACCCTCGAAATAATGCTAATGTAGTTTCTCTAGAGAGGTGGTACCTTCACAGATTGTGTTGGGAATCCCGGCACAGGGAAGATGGAAGACGATGTCTTGATCAAGCTTCTCTCTGTAGACCCCGCGAATTATGACGACGCTCCCCTCGAAGGCATAAGACGTCTGCTATCCAAATTCACCGGCAAAGAGATACCTCGTGGAGAGCCACTCGACACATCTAAGATCGAAAGCATACGCATGGGCACAACCGTAGCAACAAATGCGCTACTTGAAAGAAAGGGCGAGGACATTGCATTGGTTGTAACCAAGGGCTTCAAGGATTGCCTTACCATTGGCAATCAATCGCGACCAGATATCTTTGCGCTCAACATACAAAAGCCTGAGGTGCTCTACAAACGGGTGGTGGAAATAGATGAGCGTGTTACATTGGAGGACTACGCGGAAGATCCGGAAAGACACGAGACACAGGCAGAGTCAATTGACAAGGCTGGTAAAGATGCGGAGCTCGTCAAGGGACTTTCTGGGGAAGCTGTGCGGATCTTACAACGACCGGAAGAAGAAAGGATAAGATCACAACTACAGGAAGTGTATGATTCAGGGCTGAAGAGTATTGCTGTATGTTTAATGCACGGGTATACCTTCCCGAATCACGAAGCTCTGGTCGGTAAAATCGCAAAAGAGATCGGCTTTGAGCATGTGAGCTTGAGCCATGAACTCATGCCCATGATTAAACTAGTACCGCGAGCTACCTCTGCCTGTGCAGATGCTTACCTCACACCTGCCATCCGAAAGTATATTGATGGTTTCTCAAAGGGCTTCGAAGGAGGTCTCGGGACTAAGAGCGTGAAGCGAGAAGAAGGATCCAAGGGCTCTCGTTGCGAGTTTATGCAGTCTGATGGTGGCCTAGTCGATGTTGATATCTTCTCCGGTCTCAAGGCTATTCTCTCAGGTCCAGCAGGAGGCGTTGTAGGTTACGCATTAACTTCCTATGACCCACAAACCAAAATCCCGGTCATCGGCTTCGATATGGGTGGCACCAGTACCGACGTCAGTAGATATGGTGCTGGAAGATATGAGCATACTTTCGAGACAACTACGGCTGGAATAGCAATCCAGGCACCTCAGCTTGATATAAACACGGTGGCTGCAGGTGGAGGATCCCGTCTATTCTGGAAGAACGGATTGTTTGTAGTTGGACCAGAGTCCGCCAGTGCACATCCTGGACCTGCCTGCTACCGCAAGAATGGACCTCTGACTATTACCGATGCGAATCTCTTCCTTGGACGCCTACTACCTGACTTTTTCCCTAAGATCTTCGGTAAAAACGAAGATGAAGGACTAGACCCAGAAGCGACTGAGAGGCTCTTCAAGGAACTCGCGGAGAAGATCAATAAAGAAGTGGCAGGTGACAATAAGGACAAGGAAATGTCTTTAGATGAGATTGCGAGTGGTTTCATCAAAATAGCTAACGAGACGATGACTAGGCCCATCCGCTCTTTAACAGAAGCGAAAGGCCATGACACTTCTAAGCATCGCTTGGCTACTTTTGGTGGAGCTGGTGGCCAGCATGCAGTAGCCATTGCAGAGGCTCTAGGAATCTCTCAGATCCTTATTCATCGGTATTCATCGGTACTATCCGCCTATGGCATGGCTCTTGCCGATGTCGTAGATGAGAGGCAAGAGCCTGAATCAAAGGTTCTTTCTGGAGATGAAGAAGTCAATAGATACCTTAAGCAGAAGATGGAAGATCTCAAAGCTAAATCAATTGCAACATTGAAAGACCAGGGATTCTCCGAAGACCAGATCCATTTTGAGGAGTACTTAAACCTACGCTACCGTGGAACCGAGTCGGCACTGATGATTGTCAAACCCTCTAAAGAGGAAGCAGATAAAGAATTTGGCGGTGATGACTGGGCGTTTGATAAAGCTTTTGTCAAGCAACATGAACAAGAATTCGGATTCACACTTCCAGATCGGGATATCATCGTTGATGATGTCCGTGCTAGAGGTATCGGGAAAACCTTTGAAGGTTTGGATAAGACCGTAGACCAGCAACTCAGGCAGATTCAGCCCAAGGACCTCAGCAAAGGGGAGAAGAAATATGATACCCGCCAAGTTTACTTCGAAGGTGGACGACAGGAAACTACCATCTACAAACTGGAAGACCTAGAAGTTGGCGATCGCGTCCAAGGCCCTGTGATCATAGCAGACGGAACTCAAACCATAGTGGTTCCACCAGGTGCATCTGCTCTTCTGATTGAAACGCACGTAATCATCAACATTGGAGAAAGTGATGGTCAAGATAAGCAGATTGATACAAAGGAGGTGGATCCGATTATGCTCAGTATCTTCGCTCATCGCTTTATGGCTATTGCTGAGCAGATGGGTCGAGCATTGCAGAAGACTAGTGTGAGTACCAACGTGAAAGAGCGTCTGGATTACTCCTGTGCGCTGTTTGATTCAGATGGTGGTTTGGTTGCGAATGGTGAGTACACAAAGTGCTTTTATTTAGAGACTTGCTAACGTTTCTATTAGCCCCTCATCTTCCAGTTCATCTTGGTTCAATGTCTACCTGTGTCAAGAAACAGTCTCAAATGTGGAAGGGTAAACTGAAGAGAGGTGACGTCCTAGTCTCTAATCACCCTCACTACGTAAGTACTATTGTTTCTCTACTCCGCACCCTCTTTCCTCGACCATGTGCTAACCGGGTTCCAAATTTAGGGTGGAACTCATTTGCCTGATATAACTGTCATAACGCCTGCATTCTCCGGTGATAAGATCGTCTTTTACGTTGCATCCCGCGCCCATCATGCTGATATCGGCGGAATCCTTCCCGGTTCAATGCCTCCACACTCTCGTGAACTATTCCAGGAAGGTGCTGCGATAAAGTCCGAAAAGCTTGTTTCCGAAGGGAAGTTCAACGAGAAGCGAATAACCGAGCTTTTGAAAGACGAGCCCAGTCAATATGAGGGATGTTCTGGGAGTCGCTGTTTATCAGATTGTATCAATGATTTGCACGCCCAGATTGCCGCGAACCAAAAGGGTATCAATCTCATTAGCACTTTGATGGAAGATTATGGAGAAGAAGTCGTACGCTTCTATATGAAGAATATTCAGGCAAATGCCGAACTTAGCGTCCGTAATCTGCTCAAGGAAGTGTATAAGCGCTTCGAAGGGCAAGACCTATCTGCGGTAGACTACATGGACGATGGATCACCTATCAAACTGAAAGTGAAAATTGATCCTGAAAAGGGTGAGGCAGAGTTTGACTTTACCGGAACAGGGCGGCAAGTCTATGGTAAGTTTGCCTTACACATATCATTCACCTATTTCCATAAAGCTAACCACCATTAGCCAACCACAACGCCCCAGAAGCTGTGACATATTCTGCAATCATCTACTGTCTTCGATGCCTCATCTCGGAAGACATTCCTCTGAACCAAGGCTGCTTGAAGCCTATTCATGTCCACATCCCCAAGCACAGTTTCCTTTCGCCCGCTGAAAATGCGGCTGTGGTTGGAGGCAATGTGCTTACTTCACAACGAGTCACAGACGTCGTGTTGAAGGCGTTCAACGCGTGTGCAGCCAGCCAGGGTGACACCAACAACCTCACTTTTGGCTTTGGTGGAGTAAGTCTTGGTGAGAACAAGGAAAAGAAAGAAACCAAGGGTTTCGGATACTACGAAACTATTGCTGGAGGTTCCGGGGCTGGTCCAACTTGGAATGGTACGAGTGGAGTGCATACCCACATGACCAACACACGTATTACGGATTCCGAGGTGTTTGAACGACGATACCCTGTTCTCCTCCGAGAGTTCAGTCTCCGACCAGGTAGTGGTGGAAAAGGAGCACATCCCGGTGGTGATGGTGTCATTCGAGATATCGAGTTCCGCATCCCAGTCCAAGTCAGTATTCTCAGCGAGCGAAGAGTATACCATCCATACGGTCTTGAGGGAGGTGAAGACGCCGAATGCGGCCTCAATGTCTGGGTACGCAAGGTACAGAAAAAGGAGATTGATCCTTGGTCAGACTCTCAAAAAAGCGCTGAGGATATGGAAGCAGACGGAGAGACTGCTAAGGAGAAGAATAACAACGGAGGGGTTGAGTACAGATACATCAGTCTTGGAGGCAAGAACACGATGAGTATGCAGCCGGGTGAGAGGATCATTGTTCAAACGCCTGGAGGTGGTGGATGGGGGAAGGTGGGTGAGGAGAGTAAGGTGAAGAAGTCGCAGGATCCCCAGCATGCTTGGAGGAAGGGGACTGTGGCGCAGAGACAGCAGACTGCTGAGGCATCAGCCTAGATATGAGGAGGGCATTGGTTTGGTATCCTCATTGCCTTGTCTCCAATAGCATAGCCGGGGTGTTTTGACAAATGTATGAAATAAAATGTTGTTAAATTATGAATCCTACCATTCGTCAATCGGAGATGAATGTCTTTGGTCCGTGCACAGGATGTTGTTGCCAAGATGGCAACAGAAGGAAAAGCAGTCCGTGCGCAAAAGCCCGTTTGTTTATCATATGCTTCTGCCTCTCCAACTTCACTGCACGCACCGTATCCAGGCAGAAGCTCGTCACCTGCAAGATCATGCGCGCATAACCTGCCGCGCCCACTCTTGACATCTCGCCTACTTATATACACCGAACTTTCTCAACACCACCTTTTTCCTAAAAGCCCTACTGGCTTTTGCTACGTCATCCCGGCCGCACCGTCTACACCATGTCTTCCATACTGGACGACCTGACCTACCTCGAACCAAGCTTCGATCCGGGCTCTATCACCGTCCCTCAGCTTCGCAATATTCTAGTCAAGCACCAGGTGGCTTTTCCTTCGTCGGCTAAGAAAACCCAGCTTATCGATCTGTTCAACGAACATGTCGCCCCGCAAGGTCCGAGACTACTCAAATCCCAGTCGCGCACCAAACGCTCAGCACGAGGCATCGAGGATGTACCATCAAGTCAAGCCAGCACTGCATCAACAATATCAACGACTGATGCGGAGGACGAAACCATAATCCCGCCTAGCACCACGCGCCGTCCTTTGCGTCGGACGACACGGTCAGCCACAGAAGAAGCACAAGAGAATCTAGCCACTGTAGCCGCACCAACACCAAGAACAAGAGGAAAGACTCCATCTAGGGCAGCTCCTGCAAAGCATGCGCGAGCTCCCGAACCGGACTCCGAGCCAGAGGAGAGGCCAGTAACCCGACGCACCCGACACAGTGTTACTCCCGCAGTCAAGGAACCTAAACCAGATCCTGTTGCTTGGCGTCGACATGGCGATGTTAATAGTCCCTTCAGCAACGATAATCCTTTCCAAAGCGGAAGCTCTCCCGTACTCCCCGATCCACGAACCGTCGAACGCGAACGTCGCCGCAAGACTCTTGGTCAGCCCGAACAAAAAGAGAAGCGAGAGAGTGAAACTCGTAGGCGTCGCACCGTACATCCTAGCACTGAACAATATGAAAAGGATGTGGTTGTTCCTTCCCGAAAGACGTTCGATCCACCAGCCCGACTTAGGAGAGACCTTAAGAAAGAGCCCATCGAAGAGACCGAGATCGTGCCAGCCGGGGAAGAGTTTACTCCAGAAGAACAACTTGACCTCGCACGAGAAGCGCAAAAGACTGGACAAATTGACGTTCTACCTCCACGCCAAAATCGAGGGTCTAAATCAACGGGCACATTGAAGGTCGGATTCTTCTCAGTGCTGACAGTGATATTTGGGGCGCTTGCTACTGTTTTTCGACAAGAAAAGATCGAAGTAGGATATTGTGGAGTGGGCCACCACTCAGCTCTTCTCTCTGGCGTTGACATTCCAGAATGGGCGAATATTATTTTGCCAAAGTGCGAACCATGCCCTCAACACGCGTTCTGTTACGAAAAGCTTCGGACAGAATGCTCATCGGATTTTATCATAAAGCAACATCCACTATCAATAGGTGGATTGTTACCCATCCCGCCAACTTGTGAACCAGATAGCGATAAAGCACGACGAGTCACGGCAGTCGCCCAGAAAGGCATTGATGCATTACGAGAACGTCGCGCCAAGTGGGAATGTGGCGAGCTAAAAGATGAAGAAGGCAAAGCTATTCCCTCCCCTGATATCCCGGAATCGGACTTGAAACAAGAAATGTCTGCCAAACGCCGCAAGGGCATGAGTCAAGCGGAGTTTGATGCCTTGTGGGATAGCGCGATCCCGGAAATCGTCAGACGTGACGAGGTTGAAGAGAAAATAGAAGGGTAAGAGCAAACACCACACTCAAATTGCATATTAGTCTGACGTTCGAGCTATGGCTAATCAGATTCATCATTTCTCCCACAGGTTACGTGGCCAGCGCAACCTCACAAGTACTTCACTCGCCCGCGTCCCCCTCTCCTGCGCCGCAAAACGATATGTCCGACTCAGCTTGGAACGCTATCTTTGGAAACTTGGCGGAGTGATTTCCTTCATCGCTTTAGCGCTCTATACTCGCTATTCTTTCACGTATAGTCGCCAGACAGAGGCTAAGGCTAAGCAACTAGCCGGCTATGCATTCGAGAGACTGGCGGCGCAAGCTAGTTACAATGCCCAGGATCCTAGTCACTATCCAGATCAGGGAATCAGCATGACTCAACTGAGAGACGACATTCTGCGAGAGGAATTCTCAGCGCCGAGACGGGCAAAGTTATGGGCGAAAGTACAAAAGAAGGTCGAAAGCAATGCAAACGTTCGCGCAGGAGTCAGAGAAGGCCGTAGTGGAGATTATGCAAGAATGTGGGAATGGACCGGTCCCACTCAGCGACTGCTCAATGATAGAAGGGAGAGTGGCAAGCCTGCTCTTGGACCTCTTGTTGGAAGTAGCCCTGGTGTTATGACGCCTTCTGCGGAGCAAGTTCACAGGGAGATGAAGGAGCGCAAGACGTGGGATGAAGGAAGGCCCATATATTAGTTTATCTATATTTTTCCTATCTGAATTTCTTGGGCGGATACGATTTCACGGTTTGGGTAAGATGTTTAATGTCTCGATGATGGCTGGAGTAAAGGCTTCTATGGAATGCATGAGATACCAGGTTATTTCAATCGACTATGATTCTGATTATCTATATTAAATATCTATCTTTTACAACATCATAAAGTGAATCAATTCCATTATTTGATATGATGCAATGCAGGACCTCGGGAGGTGAACTTTGTGGTGGTGTGGCCGTGCACCTGTGGCTAGTGCATACGCTTACGTGATGTAGCCGAGCCGCCCACAAACGTGAGGTTCATTTTCACATCACCAAACCTAGCATCTCCCAACGACAACGAATCCGCCACCCCACAGTCGACAACCGCGGAAATCAGACAAAATGGTAAGTTTCAAGGCTTCATACAAGTATTCAATGTCTAGGGGGTGCACTGCAACGAGCGAGCGAATTTTCGAACGACGCCGGCTATCGATGACGATATTTCCCTTCGAGATCTGAGACCTCCGCACCGCCCTTGATGATGGATAGGCATATGGAATTGAAGATTGGAGAGTTTGTAAGAAAACCTGGGCTTTCCTGCTTGGGTTTTTCATTGGTGGCTTGAAGATGGGTTTAAGAGTTTGGTTTGTAGGGTTGTGTATATTTCGACGAAGAGCGCGAACAGCGCAGGTATACTTTTGGACAATTTCTTCGGGCATTCGATTGTGTAGAGAGCACTCTTGAAAGCGACAACCATTGTTGATCCCAGCGCAAAGGACGCGATACGATTCACATTATTTCGAAGCATCCTTACCCGCCGCCACCTCAAACGACTGATTTGACGAGAACATCCTTCGAATACCGATCCATCGCTTCAAAGCTCATGCAGCACATACCGCACCTCCAAACATTGTTACTAACAATATATACTTAATATCAAAAAACAATTTGGCTAACATTCACTCCGCAGGTCAACGTACCTAAGACGAGGCGAACCTACTGCAAGGGCAAAGACTGCAAGAAGCGTGAGCCTACCCCATATCCCATTCCCATACGATCTCCGAGACTGATATCCCGGTAGACACCCAGCACAAAGTCACACAGTACAAGGCCGGCAAGGCTTCGCTGTTCGCTCAGGGAAAGCGTCGTTATGACCGTAAGCAGAGCGGTTATGGTGGTCAGACCAAGCCTGTGTTCCACAAGGTACGTGGTTGAAATTGAGTTACGTTATCTGGGACGTATATCTGACAATTTCTTCACAGAGGGCGAAAACCACCAAGAAGGTCGTATTGCGGTTAGAATGCACTCAGTGCAAGGTAAGAAGCCCACCAACAAATAACCCGTATATTCACAATCCATACTTACCACCTACCCCCCAATAGACTAAGGCACAACTGGCCCTCAAGCGATGCAAGCACTTCGAGTTGGGTGGAGACAAGAAGACAAAGGGCGCTGCTTTGGTCTTCTAAGCGATATTCCAAGAAATTCTCCTCACCTCTATCTCTCTTTTTGAAACGAACGGACGGACGGGGGTTCACACGGCACACCTTCGGCGTAGGCGAACAAAAACAAATATTCTGCTTTTTCTACGTCTCTATGCTATTGATGTGGGAGCGGTTTGAGACGAAGATAGCTAGATCCCGTCATGATCACGCATGGATTGTATCCTAAATATGCATCGAATGGAACTCGGTTGAAGGCCTTCAATTCTCTGTTTATCCTATTTGTCGTTGTCTATGTGAAATGCGCCTGATAACTTGTTCATAAATGTTTTTAATCGGGGTAGGCATGAGTGCCCTTCACCATACCCATGTCCTCATCCTACTCGAACGCCACGATTATGTGTATTCACACTCGCATATCAATCCCTTAATAAAATTCAACAACATCAACACAATCACATATCTCCATGCCCCCAGTCCTCCGTCCAACTACCGAATCATTCAATTATATCCCTCTTGACACTTAGGAGCCTAGGTCCTCTGTTTACTTTGACTCGCATATTCACCTACATCATACCACAGATAAATCTTGTAGGTTTTGTAAAGGATAAGATTCATCGGTAATTCAAGAATAGTAAGAATGAAGTAAAAATTTCACTTTAGTCCAAGCTGTAATTACTAGTATATACTACACACAACCAAGGAGAAAAAGTACCAAGCCACAGATACAACCCTAATTATCCTTCACCACCACCACCACTACAAACCCAAACATATCCCATCCACAAACTACACAACAACCACCTGCCCACCCCCTCGAACCTCCCTTTCTCCCCCTCTACCTCCTCCTCCTCCTCCTCCTCCACCAACCCTCCAAACCCACTCCCCCAACCCATGGTCCGCAAACGCCCAATACTCCTGCGTCCGCTTATAAAGCTTCATCCGTTCCTCGAAATCCTTTACGGCCATGATTTCTTGGAAGGGGAGAGGTCGTTTGGATATAGGGATGGAGGTTAAGGTTATTGTTGGGGTGTAGTAGGATGATTTATTAGAGGCGGGCTGGGGTTGAGGAGGGGGTGGGGGTGGATTGTTTTGAGGGGAGCTGCTTTCTTGGCGGTGGTGGTGATTGTGGTAGAAGAATTTTGAGGGGCTGCGGTGGAGTTTTTTGGGTTGTTGGTGTTGGGGTGGAGGGGAGTTTGTTTGTGTTTGTGTTTGAGGCGGAGGCGGTGGATGAGCTAATTGTTGAGGTGGAGGTGGAGGTGGTGCTTCCCTAGGAGGATGCGGCGGTGGTGGTGGTGGTGGCGGAGGGTTTAAAATAGGTTTATACCCATTCTGACTCCACCCGTCCACCTCATTCTCAAAACTAGATTTTTGCTTCAAGATTGATTTGGGACCGCCTTCTTTACTCGGATGTGAAAAGGTATTCGATCGTTTTACATTTAATCGCTGTTTCAGTTTTGCGGCGGCGGTGTTCGTTGTTGTTGATCTTGTGATTGTGGGGGTTTCGTTGAAGGCGACGATGGGGATGGTTGTCAGGCCTGGGATTCCGGCGCCGGAGACGTGGCGGGCGTCGTAGGGGGGGCTTATTGTTAGGGCTTTTGGACGGGTCATTTTGTTGATGTTGGTTGGTTGGTAGGTAGGGAGGGGAATCGTGGTTTGTATGGGGTATAGAATGGTTGTAGCGAGTGAGTGAGCGAGTGAGTTGGATGAAGTTATGCCAATAAAAATTAAAGAATTATAATGAGCAGGGCCTGCTGCTTGGATCTAGAGAATAGTAAATGAAGATTAAGATGACGGAGCCGCGGGAAGGAAAAAAGAAAGAAAGTGACCCAAGGTGAAAAGTAAAAAGTAAGCTAAGAGGATATATTATATAGAAGCTAAGATCGAAAAGTAAACAGACCAGGGGGGGCGGGATTCAGACGATGTGGCTGAAGATGAGGCAAGGTTCGCTTACGGGCAACTGAATGGAAGTACGAGACGGTGTGTGTCTTGAATGGTCGATTGGAGAGTTGCCCCTGTGCATGTTTTAGAATTGTCTACGCGAACTAGAACGGAAAATTGGGGGTCGAGATCAGAGACTGAGATAGGCGGTTGGAAAGATGTTGGGTTTTAAACGTAATACATGAAATGTAGAGGAAGTTAGTGCCGATATATCTTTCTCATTTCGGGTTTTTGGTTATTTGCGGTGTGAGATGCTAAGTTGAAACGGGTTATGGTGGCTGTAGAACCTTCTGCATCTTCGGTATTCAGCCTTATAAAAGTGTTCATCCTGAACTTGTGGCAATTGGGTGCGGAAATTGGTATTTTCGCACTTAGAGTTGTATGTTAATGGACTGTGCTCCTTTATCGCAAGGGCAAGTGATATATAATCGGGAGCTAAGACTTCAAGTCCGTAGCCGATGTCAAATGGTTATCTCTTCTTATCCTCCACTTATACATTGACTTCATCATATCATCCCATAACCCAGGTTTACTCATTGCAATGCGAATAGCCAAAAATCCGGGCTACCGGAAGACCAAGTGTCAAGTAGTGCAAAGAGCCTGAAAAATTCCTGGATATCGTGAGTCCAACACTGTCATGAAGTCCAAAGTCTTGATCCGCTCGATCATTTCCAAGGAACTTCCCGCAGGTTCGGACGTCAACATGCCGAGTGGGATGAGAGTGGGAAATCATGAAGGTTATGTCGGCATAGCGGTTAATTTCTTCTCAAACAGTGCCTTGGGGGATGTAGACGCTGGCGGTTGGCGGCGCGGCACATTCTTCATGCTTTGGATAATTATGCCTGGGAATCGGTGATGAATGCCGGTGATTTTCTATAGCCGCTAGAACGACGGAATATCAAAATTCTGACATTCATACCTTTCCATGGAAACTCGTTCGATCAGGAGATGGATTACATTCCGTTCGAGTTCTCGAATCCTTCTAGCTACCGAGTTAGTGATTTGAAAGTTCCTGATACATGTGCGCGCGATCAAGAGGAGCCAGAAGTGTAGCATCAATCCAGACTCCAGATCCTCCAATAGATAGAAGTAAAACGGTATACAGACAAGGTTGATGGTTGTTCGACGATGCTGAAGCAATCCAAGTCTCCGAACATTCAGTTGATGTCTCAAGAACCCCTGAAGTCTTGGCACGCCTCACCCAATCACGATTAGCCGCACGAACCTGACACCAACCTCACGTCTTCTCTCCCTTCAACTCTTCTCCTCAAGTTTTTCCCTCCACACGAGGCTGCAACTTATGCGACTTAAGCCTTGCCAAACAATAACAGACTTCTTGGCGATGGCGATCCCGCAATGGCGCCGCCGTTGGGAATGGCCAGGAGCCTCCTCATGCACCTTTTTCCGTCTGAGCTTCCTGCAAACCCGGCATGCATGCACACGAAAGCCCATGATGGTGAACGTCGTCACGATGGATGGGAGGCAATAGCCGGTCGGCTCTACTGGATGTAGGACATGTCCTGATCATTATAAGTACCTAACGCATTGCGCGCAATGCATTCCCTTTTTTCGGTTCTCTTTCATCAAAATTCAACTTTACAAGAAGAAGTCTCTCGTTTAGTCTTCCTCCTTTCCTCTCTTTACTTCACATTCACTTCTGTTTTTTTATTCCATCGTTCCTGGAGAAACGATTTGGCCGGTCCTTTATATTCAACTGTATACTTTATTCTATTTGATAACTACCCTTTTTTCGACACTGTCCTTGTCCCCTTCCAGCAATCATGAAGCACCAAATCATCTACTCCCTTCTTCTCAGCGCTGTCAGTGCCGCACCAATCGCCAAGAAGGCCGCAAAGCGTGAGGTGCCACAGGAGCACTCCCACAATGCCATCCTAGCAACAGTGAACCAGTTCCTGCAGCTCGACAACCCAGACAACATCCAAGATGCCGTCTTCGGTCTATTGGGCAACGCAGCCGGTTCAGCAGGCCAGGGCAATATCAAAGACACAGATTGCCTTCAACAAGCCACCGCCGACCAAGCCTTCACCAACGCCAAAGCCGCCGGCGACGTCGATGGACAGGTCGCGGCTCTCATCTACCGTGGTCTGGAGCGTAACACTGGGTCCGTTGGACTAGCCTCAGTTCTCTGCGAATCTGTTAAGGCTGTCAACCCGGAGATCGCGGCTATCCAGCAACATCAGGACCCTGCTTCTGATGGAGCCGCGGACTTGAACAAGGAAATTGCTCTTGAGATTGCGAGACAGATTGCTTCTATTGGTGGTGATCCCCTTGAAGCTCTCAAGTCAGGCACCTTTGCACCAGGAGAGATTGGCGATCCCACTGGTGCGGGCAACACCTGCGACACGGAAGATGATGTCGAAGGATGCATCTTCAGTCAGAACCTTATCGTCGAGGATGCCTCTGAAAACGAGATCCAACAAGCTGTAGCTGATGTACAGGGAGGTGGGAACAACAACAATAATGACAACAATAACAACAATGACAATAACAACAACAACCAACAAGACGAAGAACAAGACGCCTGTGAAGCCGAAGACGAAAACCAGAACGCCTCCAACAACTCCAACAACTCCAACTCCCAACGCCAAGCCTCCGGCTCCGTCGACCTAGGCGCCTGCACCGACCCCACAATCGTCTTCGGCGCCGGTTTCGACGGCCGAAAAGAAGATTCCTTTCAACCCGCCGACATCTCAACCTTCAACCACGGCTCCGCGCTCAACATCAAAGTAATCTCCGATTTCATCTGCGGGCAGCTCGGCTCCAAGTGTGATGCTGATCAGGCGACTGTTGATGCGTGTGATGCGGCGTCGAAGGCGGCGCAGGCGTTGACGGGGCAGGATGCTGCGGATGCTTTTAATTCTGGGTTGGGGTTTTAGAGGGGAGTGGGTTTGATGGGGCGGGTAGGTGGATGGAACTTGGGTAGTGGGGAAGGGGGGTTAGGGGATTAAGGGTTAGATTGTCTAGATTGATTTGATTGATATGTGGTGATATGTATCGAATGACTGAGGATTCTTTTCCGGTTTCTTTCCTCCTTTTTTGTTTTCTTCGATCAAGAGAGTTCATGTAAACGTATGTTAGGGTTATGTCATGTCATGGGTGGGTGGATGAACAATTTGATATTTTCGATTTCCCAGTTTCTTTTCTTGATTGTGATGAATTATATACACACTATATACTCCCAGTTCAACCTAGGCATTTGACAATGAAGCTTTTCTTCTGCATCTGATATAGAAATATGAATTGGTTCCCTGCTGACGCTATTACCTTCACTGCTAAAACGCAAGACCCACTCCTCATAAAAAGGTAAAGAGACTTTTAGATGATGCAGGAGCCATACCTCTTAACCCATAATATTCTTATATTCATAATGAACGTCTCCCTATCCAAACATCAAAAGGCCTATCTTCATATCATAGGTCTCAAATCCCAAATCCCAAATCCCAAATCTCAAATCCCAAATCCCAAATCCAATAACCCAAGAATATACAAATATAAAGAAAGCATGTAGCCGCAAGAACACACTCCCCACACTTCCCACTCAAACACCTTCCCAAAACCACACCTAAGTAAAAACCACCCTCACACCCCCAGCAGGCTGCAACACAATATCAGCATGCAACCCCGGCACCTTATCCATCCGACTCTCCACCCCACTAAACCTCTGAAACAACCTAACAAGCACATACGCCATCTCCGTCATGGCAAACTGCTGCCCAACACAGATCCTTGGACCCCCATTAAACGGAATATAAGTCCAAGTATGTGGGATCCATTTATCCCAGCGCTCAGGGACGAATTCCTCGACCGGTGGGAATGGTTCAGAGGAGTTGGGGTAGGTGGCAGGGTATAAATCGGCGCGTCGTTGCATCATTAGGGTGGAGTATCCGATGGGTGTGTCCTTGAATACGGAAACGGGGGATGTGCCGTCTGGGCCGCCGCCGACGGGGAGGGTTGTGTCTGTGAGGGCTAGGCGGATGTTGAATGGGACGACAGGGTAGAGACGGAGGATCTCGTTTAGGATGTGTTGTGTGTACCGCATGTTCTTTAGATCTGTGTACGTGGGTGTACGGTCTAAACCTACGTGATCGAGAATCTCTTGTCGGAGTTTCGCTACCGTTTTAGGGTTTCGTGATAGCTCGTAGATGGTCCAGCTCAATGTACATGCTGTGGTATCTCGGCCTGCCAATAATACGGAGACCAGTTGGTCTCGTAGGACCTTGCGATCTCGGGTGTATGCTGCGATGGCGTGTAGAAAGGTGTATCCTTCGTCATGGTTTGTCTTTTTTTCGAGTTCTTCCGGCGAGAGTTGTAGTGCGGCTTCGATATATGGAAACACAAAATCATCGATAACCTTGAGGTCGTTGTAGAAACCGAGGTGCTGGCGTGGAATGAGCCAGTTGAGTAATCCAGTACGTGCGATGATGGATTGAATTTTTTGCGCGTGATCGAAGGCATTGGCGAAGGTCACTTGGGGAGTGTGTAGAGATTCGACACTACGACCTAGAAGGAAATGAGTTGAGGCGTCGAGGGCAAACCTACGGCTTTGTTAGCATTTGGTCGGCAAGGCTTAGAGAATGAAGTATATATAGTACCGGAAGAATATGTCAAGCATATTGACCTCCTGGCCATCTATTTTGGACGCTAGGACGTTAAAGTGTTTTTCAAAGATGTCGAGATCACTGAGGCGGTCTTTGATGAATTGGGGTCGGATTAATTGGCGCGAATTGTGCCATAAGGCCCCGTCAGTGGTGAAGATGCCTGTGTAGTGTTCGCATTAGTACATCTCTGTTCAGACAAAGTGATGTTGCTTGTTCGAATATCACTCCCACTTTTTCTACCTGAACACAGAGCCCTCGCAATTGAATTCCAAGGTGCTCAATGCCAGAGAGGATAAAATGTAAGACAACCCACCATCACCCAAAAAGTCATGAAAATCCTTCCTAAAATTCTCCCCCTTCCCAAAATCCGAAAACTGCCTCGCCAAAATCGCCTTCATATTCTCCGGATCAACCGTCCAAATCATTCTCGCAGCACCCGTCCCCATCTCCATCGTATACCTCCCCTTTCCCCATTTGCGGAAAACATCGCGCCAGAATTCAAGGTTCTTGTCTTGAAGAAGGTTTTTGATGGCTTGGAAGAGTATGTCGCCGCTATATGGGAGATAGGTACGAATGATCGGGGCGCGGAATCCTCCTAGGCTGCGGAGTCGTCGTGTTTCGAGGCGGTAGAAGACGTGGTTGACGATGAGGCGGAAGATGATGAGGGAGAGGAGCACCTTCCACCATGTTAGGTGGATGAAGAGTTCTTCGAGCATGGTGGTGATGGATGTCTGGGCTGTTGTTCCAGAATGTTCAGTGTCAGAAGATTCCTGTTAAAGAGGAGAAGGATTTATAATGGATTATTAGAGCGCATGCAAGTAAGAGAGAGGTAGATATATAGTGAAGCTAGTCAAGTCATTCAGCATGAGATAGATGGTTGTATGTTTACGGTCCTATCGAATCACGTCTCATATGAATCAAATGATGCCGAGGTTTTCCTAGAGGGGCAAAGAACAATGGCCATGGCATTCGCAATACCTCCTCGTTTGAAGCGGAAGCGGAAGGATAACTGTCCGTCGCTTCCTGATCCTTGACGATTTGCAAGATGCAAAGCGGGGGTGCAGTAGCAACAAAGGACCTGTGACGAAGATGCCTGCCAACCTTGGACTTCGCCTCGGGGCCGGCTAGTACTCTTCCGAACCCGCCTGAGGGTTGGCATACGAGCATCATCAATAGGAGTTAGCTACCCATCAACAATCCACAGCATGATAGATAATTCGAGTTTGACCTCTAAATGAAGAATTTCATAAATGTAGCCGGATACGGCAAATTTGTAATGTGATAAACTAATCCAGGTGATCAGATTAGGTACAAACGATGCAACAATGCACGCTGAGCTAGATCCGACCTGTCGCAGAAACGGCACCCTGGGAAGACATGGCAGAATTGAAAATATGGTAGGAAAAGAAAAAGAAAAGTAGCAAATGAGAGTCAAATCAGAAGTTGGGTAATTAGGGTTTAGACTTAAGAGGTCGGTCCATCGTTTGAAGTCATGATTGTCTCCCAGTCCCCCACCCGTGTCCGCATTGCGGTCATATCGTACGTTAGTTCGTGAGCAAGCAAGGAAAAGAGACAAGGAAAATGAGACCACACCCGATGTGTGTATGTCGGAACAGCGAGAAAGAGAAAGGGGCTGTCGCATGTACATGATTTCGACCTGCACATGCTGTCCGGGCTGCGGTTGGTGTGATCAAGCAGCCATGTTCGTTGATCGCATACCAACACCAATATTGATGTTAACACCCGTCCCGTCAAACGCGACCTGGTTTGACCACCATATTCATGTACCGTCAGTCCGTTTCAGACCCTCCTTCATCTCACTCGTGTTATTAAAGAGAGTGAAATCAAAGGGGACATCGAAAACGTTACCCATCTCGATCGTTAATCCGTCAAATTATCTTGAGAGACCAAGGAAACCGATGGTGAGATTGACCAAGGAAAAAACAGAACAAATAAAGAAAGCATGTAACAAATAAAGAAAGCATGTAATGTGGTAGTCAGTGATATCGACAAGGACAAAGGAAATCGCTTTTGCGCAGATAAAAGGCCATAGGCCAGATGGAGGTGTGATTTTTCGTCAAGAAGCAGCAACAGATGCCACGAATGCTCGCTCGCCTGCTACCCATGCAGTGACAACGCCAAAGATGCAATAGAATCGACCTGGTATAAACAACTGGAGCTCCGGAAGACGCCGAGGCGGTATGCCAATAAACTAAAGTTCAGCTTGAAACAAATCTTTAGGTGGTGTGTCACCCGGCGTCATCCCGAAACGTTGCTCGAAGGACGCTGGCATTTCGAAGGTGTGTGAGCTATGTGACCGCGGGAACGTGTTGTTGAAATATACATTGGAGGAGCGGCCACCGAATGGAGATCCGAGTCGGATAGTTGATTGTCCTTGCGCCAACTGTGGGGGGTTGAGCATGTCGGTGCCAGATGGGAGGGAACTTGGATTTAAATTGCTCTTTGGGTCGTTTGTTGAAGGTGGCGTGAACATGGAAGAAAGTCGTCTCGCGCCTTCGCCCATATCACCCAAGCTAAAGCCTCGACTTCGAACACGTCGATGGCTACTTTCAGCTGGTGCACCAAAAAGTTCTTCAAGGAGGTTCTGGCGGATTCCCGATCCACGGGCTCTTCCGCCATCCTCAAGGTTGTTTAGAGCACGACGCTTGAACGAGCGAGGTAGAGGCATCGGTGAGTGAAGTTCCAACGGTGGGTCCAATCGAGGAGCATGAGTTGACGGGCCGTGCCAAGTGTGTGCAGTGGGCGGCATATTCGTCATTTGTGACATTGACAGAAATGAGGAGCCAGTCATGTTACCAATCCCGAGACCAATGTGTAGTGATTGACTCTTTTGATGAGCAGAAGTTCGTGCAGGTGGATGAGAATGCCATTCCTCAGCATGATTCCGGGGAGTTATATCGGCCGCCAATTGAGATAGGGGGTTACCATACTGCATGGACGATGCCGTGCTTGTGGCCAATGAAATGTTCATATCGCGTGTGGAAAAGCTGGATGCCTGCCCAGGGAATGGAGAGGAGAGGTTACCAGGTCGAGGAGGCTCTTCCCTCTCAGGGCGAGGAGAGGATTGGAATGGTGAGGGAGAGCGGCAGTGGAGTAATCGTTGATAATGTGCGGACAGCGATGGTTTTTTCTTGCAAAGCTGACGCAGTCGACGGCGTGTAGCCGATTCCGAACGAGGCCATTTTGGATATGGCTTGCCGATACCCACTGTTGGTGTGTTACTTCCGCTCCTGGCTGATTTATGGATGGCTGGAGATCCAGCACGTGACGTATGTAGTGAAGATATTCGACTGTTGGCGGATGTAGCTGGCACCCGTGGTCCTTTCCAAGTCTTCTTAGCTTCCCGAACAACTCGATGGCATACTCCAAGAGGTGGTGCGGTACCGGGAAGCATTTTGAATGGTGTTACTGTCGGATCTTGTAAATATCTCATGTACGCCATCCAAAGATGGTTGTCCATATCTTCAGTCCAAGTGTTTTCTGAGCGTAGCTTGAGCGGTTTCGCAGGGCGTTGTTGGAAGTGGCCCAATGGGGACGATGGAGCTTCATCGTATTTCATGCTCTCATCGGGATATTGGAACGGGTCTACCATGTCCTCTTCCGGGCTAGTACAACTGCCACCGTAGGAAGGAATAGAGTATAAACTGCCCCGTGAAGATACTGACGAGTCTGAAATACCAGAACAAGAGGATGTGGGTCTGCTTATAATATCTTCTCTGTATGAAGAAATATCCGTCCATAGTCGTGGAGGCTCACATCCATCACCAATTCTCTTAGCCATTTGTGCTTCTGGTGTTCGCGGCGGCGAAATTAGACGCGCAAACACTGGTGTCGGAGCGAGAAATCCTTCGGTAGGCGCTTGAGGTAGCTCAGGAAGTCCGGTGTAATCTTCAGAAGTAAAATCTTGGGCCTCGATGGTGGGAATCGGCTCGTCGTGGGAGGGCCCGTTGTAGGATGGCTCAGTATACGTAGGAACTGCGGTTCGACGTCGACGCACTCGATAGGTTTGTCGTGGAGGCGGTGGAGGTTGTGGATCTTCGACGTACGGCTCAGGCTCAGGTGTTTTCGGTAGCTGGCCATCCGTATAATGAAAGGTGAAGTTGCGTGGAAGCGTGTTGGACATGTGGTGGCGGTTAGGAGGCATTTTTCCGGTATTGTGAGTGTATGCGCCTGCGGTTCGCAACGAAAGATGTTATTCTATGCAAGTCTCCCTTGGTTGGAAGGTAATCCAAAGCGAGCCAAGACCAAATTAACAGTCTGCAAGGGCAATATGGGGAAATTGGACACTATGCGATTTTTAGGTCGGCTTTCTCGAAGATTGTCGATGTGCGATTCTGCTCGGGCAATGCAGGGCGGGAGTTGCGTCCTCGCTCGGGTTCTAACAGTGGTTCTGTGTTTCGAATCTCAGATGACCAGCTGCGAACGCGAGGTGCGTGCTGCGGGTTACACCAAACGGTAGAGGGGCTAGGAGACGGCGTTATTCGCGACAGGCGTCGCGCGGTTTTCGATTCGAAGCGTTTTTGGGTATAGGGAAGAGGGTGAGAGGGTGCGCAAAAGATCAAAGGAAAAACAGCTAGGAAAGTATGAACGACAGTCGGGCAGCGCGAATCACAGGCGCGCAGTCCAGATGGGGTCGTAAGAAAATAGGGATCCTCGCGATCAACGTGAACGAGGTCGTCGCAAGTGCTTGGGAGAGCCGTGGGAAGGGCGAGCGCTTTCGTGCGTGTCGAGACGTGGGATTTCGCAGATTTGGGAGCACGGTAAGCGGCGAGCGGCTAGAAGCGACCGGTGCGCGCAGGTCAATCGGCAAGGAGATCCATATGGAGCGAGAGGGAGAGGAGTAGGCCCAAGAAGTAACGAGGAGGGATGGCAAGACGCGATGGGGAATTGAGAGGAGCGCGATCAAGCCATGGTGGTCGTCGAGAGGGGGTCGGGAGGTGAGAGAGGTGGTATCGAGGTGAAGTTGGAAAGTTGCAGCGGGAGGAGAGTGGAAGGGTATGGGCTGCCAAGGCCAGCGAATAGCGAACGAGCGGCTAACGCACGAAGCTCAGGTCAAGGTCTCAAACCATGCCGGCCGCCCCAAGGCCACACGACGATGAAGAATGGCTCGGGATGGGCCACTTGCAGAAGACCGCCGTCGAACAGCAAGACCCAGGCTAAGCTGCCGTCGACGATCCAGCGACACTCCAATTAAAGGCTGCACCCGCGCGAAGAGGCAGTGCCCCTGCGACGGCCTGAAGTCTGAGGAACAGCACGCAACCGTGGTCGATGGTGCGCTGGACGATGGCAGCAGCAGCAGTAGCAGCAGTAGTAGCAGCAGCATCAGCAACCTCATCCACCCGCCGCTCTGTAGAATGGAGAACCAAACCGCACCGGCAATACCTAGGTACACGATGGAGTCTGGTACTGCTGTGCTGCACACCCAGATACGGTTCTCACCCTGGCCCAATTAGGTAAGTCCCCCAGACGGCCCTGAGAAAACGCGTGTCAAGTCGCGTCTCTAGCGCGTTCTGCGCTGGACACCTCAGGAGCCACCCACTACTGCGCTGCGGTTGTCGGTCGCTGCATCACGATCCGCAGCGTGCTTGCTTGCTTGCTTGCTTGCTTACACCCCTCTCTGACCCGCGTCGTCCTTGGGAAGTTTATGTCGACGTCGCGGGAGAGGGGAGAGAATGGCTAGAGCTAGAGCAAAACAATTCAATTCCACACCAAGCACACAAGCTGCTGCGAGTGCTGCATATATTTCGATTGGGATTGGGATCTGGATTCGATGCAGTTGGCCGTCGAAGAAAGCCGCAGTGGCCGCTGGTGTCGCGACCTCAAAGAACGGCCCATGTTGCCTTAGCCTGAGGGGGGGCTCGCGAAGCCATACAGCCCCTGCGCCTGCGGGTACACTGCCTTTCTTCACATCCACCGAATCCAAAAAAGCCCTTCCCTTCCCTTGACGACGATGGGATGCGATACGCGCGCCCAGTTCACAACGGTTTCTCCACCACGGTTCCCAATTCGGCCGGCCCATCTTTACTTTTGCCCTCCACCCACAGCCCAGCTCCACAACCAATTGCCCTTCTCAACCAGCCTGGCTGCTTTTCCCCGTGGGCCATACGCTCAATTGCTTCTTCTGAGGTCGTCGTCGTTGGATCCCCGTTGCCACTTCGGCTCGAGCAATGGATGGCATGGCATGGCATGGCATGGCATGGCGCCCGTCCGGGTCTATGCATTGGTAGCAAAATGCATCGCCAGAAGCAGCTTCTCCTCTTCTGCGTCCACTGAAATCGATGCCGCGTCCCCGTTATGGAGAACGGCTGAGGCATTGCCAGCAGCGGGTATGCCACATGAGACACTTTTAGCATCGTCATTCGCTCTGCATCGAGCACTGCACCAACGTGTTGTCAGCCGCCAGTCCCGCCAACTCGTCCCTAGAAGATACGGGTGGGTGGTGCTGCAGTCTGCAATGGATGGATGCACAGTTCATCTCCGTCCGATATGGCGATGAACATGCGTCCATCGATAAAGCGCCTTTTGCATTTCTTACCCTTGATCGTATCATTTCCCCTACTGATCCTACAGAAATCTCGTGTGCCCGCCTTGACAGACTTGCTACAATCCATCAACAACCAAGTAATTAATTTCTCCGAGACCTACCTCCTCCTCACCGACAGACAAGCGCCAAAGGCACAGAAAATCAGTTGTATCTACTACCTAACCACCTACCTACACCGTCCCTTTGTGCCTTGTGATCTGTACCGCACCGAAAAACCGACCCCGTCAGCGACCGCCCACGCATCATCCGAAACAAGTGCCCCCATTAACCCCATTCGGCCTCAGCTCTAAATCAATAATTCCCCCAAACCAATATTCAAATTTTCTCATTGGTCGCTTTTTCCCACTTCGTTCCTTGAAATTCGGCTGATCACTCTGTTTTGTTGTTCGAAAAGCAGGTTCCAAAGGGAGGCCCCTGGATGGATGGGCAGCGGGGTCCCACTCTTGCGTTCCCCAATTTGAAGGTTGTCCACCGTGTCACGCACACCACACACTACCTAAGTTACTGGGCTGGGGCTGGGGGGCCCTACTAATTCAGCGCTTCTTGGACATCATCATCACCATATGATATGTCTAATTTCTTTAGCAAAGGCGCTTGCAATTTCATTTCAGGTTTTTGAGGTGGGTTGGGTTAATCTAGTTTGTGTAGTGAGAATAGGTTTTCTCGACCTGCAGGATTGTGGTGGAATGTTGATAGACCACGGACTATTTTATAAGATTATGTAAACACGCGTAACGCACACAGCATTGTCTAGATGAAGTCCACGGGTACAAAGAGAGGTACAACGTGTTAGAATTCGTCAATTTCTCAGAGTCATCAACTTAGAAATTGAAATTCTCAACTATTTAACATACTTTTATATAATTTACCTACAAAAATATCATTAGAACACTAAAAAGGATGCTCTCAATCAACCATGCCTTTATAACCACGAACCAATATCCCAATATCTCAAATCACCACAAACCCAATACGCTCTACAAAACACAACACACTCCCCAG
>AJFL01000448.1:0-63668 GCA_000467735.1 Rhytidhysteron rufulum CBS 306.38 | reverse complement strand
CGCACCTCCCACCCCCTCCTCCCCTACAACCCCAACGCCACCACCAAAACCCCAACCCACAAACCCAACGACCAACCCTCCTACTCCAACAACTGGAGCGGCGCAGTCCACAGATCCCCACCCACAGGCACCACCTTCACATCCGCCAGCGCCCGCTTCAAAGTCCCCACCATCAGCCGCGGTCGGCACAACGACGATGAATGGAGCGTCTCCGCCTGGGTAGGCATAGACGGCTCAACACAACCATCTGCAATACTCCAAGCAGGCGTAGACGTCACAATACTAGCAACCAACAAAATCCAAGTGAACTGCTGGTACGAATGGTATCCCAACATCGCATTCGATTTCAGCAACTCTGACGTCACATTTTCCGTCGGTGACACCATATTCGTTGAGATCGTGGCGGAGACGAATTCGAAGGGGATCGTGAAGGTTACGAATGAGGGGACTGGGAGGTCGGCTACTAGGGAGGTTTTGGCGCCGGATGAGCAGGCAGCTTTGAAGGGGGAGAATGTCGAGTGGATTGTGGAGGATTATGAGAAGGCGGGGAGTATGGTCTCGTTGGGGGATTTTGCGACGGTCGTGTTTGAGGATGTGAAGGCGGGGAGAAGTGATGGTGGGACGGTGGGTTTGGCGGGTGCGGAGCTTTTTGAGATGAAGCAGGGGGGGGTGGTTTTGTCGCGTGTGACTGTTGATGGGGATTCGAAGCTGTCGGTTAGGTATGTTGGGGGTTGATATTTGAATGTGGACACAAGTGGATGAGTATGGTATTGGTTATAGAGGATCTATTTTGCGATATAGAGATTAGCGTTTTAGAGGGATGTATATTGGTATGTCGATTGTGGGCTTGTTAAACTCGGCGAGAAGAAAATATGCGGATGATTTCAAATTTAAAAGGGGTATCTAAGCTCTACGGTGGTCATAATACCAACCTGATGACGGAATACTGAAACAAGTTCCTCAAAACGTTCGTGTGTACGCCACTCAAACATGTGCCCAACCATTTTCGACGAGCACTTGCATCTCATTGATTAAACAGAACTCTCCCGGCTCTTTATTCTGCTCGTCTTGCTTCATCCACTGCTTAATTCGTCTATGAATAACCCACTCCTTGATATAGGGAGAAGTGACCCAACGACGGAGACGGTTCTCCCATAAGGAGCTGAAAATCTGCCAAGAGGAAAGCGTTTTGTCCTTGGAATGGGTATTTTCATATGCGTCGCCATTATATCCTACACGGACGGTAGGGTTGATATAAGTCCGTTTTTGGGCGGAGAGAGGATTATCAGCGTGGATGAGACAGCATTCGGAACCTTCCACGTGGAATTCTGCAAGGCTGTCTTCGACACCTCTAAATTTAAGAGGGGGGTTTGAGATGAATGGTTGAATTGGCATTGAAACTGAAAGTGGAATTAGCCTGTAGGTTAGGAGACATTCGGGGCGTAACATGTAAAACGAGGGCCATATTTCGAGATTTGGTATAGAAACCGACAAAAGTATAACTTACCCATGCCGTTCCAGCAACTAGTCACCGGCGTAGGCAAATTGGATTTTAAAGCATGCCTTGATTCACGTGATCGGAAATATGGCCATGTCTGCATCAAATGCTCGTGTCCTTCGGAATCCCTGAGAGCAAAAGTGTCATAGTATAATGGAGGCTTAGAGAAGTCCAAGGAGCATGCAGCCGCGTAGTTGCCATTGTTAGTATCTAACAGCCGGAATACGTCTTCTGTCTGAGAACTCATTAGATAGGAGGAAGAAAAAGTCAGACAACGGAAGAGCATCTCGTACCGAGAATACAACATCGTTCAAGAAAAGAATCTTATCGAACTTCTCTCCCTGCTTGGCCAAGTCCCTCAGCGGCCTCAAAGTCAAATTGCGTAGCCTAGAAAGATATGGGATGCGCCTCAACTCTTTCTTGCCGCGAGATGTATCGATCCACCCGGTAGAAGACGGCGGTCTAGATATCTCATCCTTGTGAGTTACGTCGGACAAGGTGATGTTACGCGGAACACCAAACTTCCCAAGAGCTTCGTCAAGCTCCATCAGTGCACCTTTTGTATTATCCCAGCTTCCACTCTCATAAACGCTCACGAAGACATTCTCAGGCCCGAGTGCCTTGACCAGACCAAGGACGGCATTGTTCCAATGGCTCCGCAAAATGGCCTCATTATTCCAATGTATGCTTGCAATATAAATGCGCTCGCCGACGCGTGAATCAGTTGGATTATAGTCTATCTCGGAGCGTTCGAGGCGGTTGCGGACGTAGAGGACTTCAAGAGTACTGAAGAGGGCGAGAGCGACGAGGAGGTATCGGACATAACGGCGAAAGGAGAGACGCAGTGGTGGGCGCATAGGGGCGTGTTCAACAGGGCATGTGTGCCGTGCCTTGGATCGAGGGTTGCCGGAGCCCGGTCATATAGATGTGAGAAAGGGGGGATAGGGTAGTAAAGACAGATATGCACGATGCGGTTTCATGACGAAGGGCCGAAGGTGTTGGAGAATGTTGGAGGGAGGCCAAGCACACCAAATCACCACTGTCAGCCTTATGGACCGAACAGTGGTCCGGGCACGGGACGATCCGCCTAAATATAAATTCCTAGTCAGGCACCTCGCATATCTATTCCAAAGGGTCTCCCGAGTTATGTACACATTACCTGGACAGAAAAATATTCAACATCGCCCTCACCTTCATCGAATCTTCGGATCGAACATTCGGATCGAACATAAAGACGGTTATATGTATTCAAACCCTCTGCATGGACTGAAATATGCAACAAGAATCCAGGTGGATATGACAGCGGAGGCAACGCCTACATCTTCGTAGACTACCTTAAGATCTGGATACACATGTTAAGAAAGAGAGGGACTAATGCTGCTTGTAATGGGCAAGATCGAAGATTGTATCGACGGAAGGAAGTATAAACTCATTTGAAGCATTCTCCGATTCGGTTTCAGAGCATATTGATTTTACAGCGACACAGGAAACGTTTTCGTTATATGCCAACCTCCTGTCGAGAAATCGGAAAACAAGCTTTTCCAGATGACAGATCGATGAACATGTGGTTGATAGAAGGAAACATCATGGCAGTACCAAAATGAAGATGGAGCTATCTCGGAGGGCTCAGGACTAGCGCCCCCTTATGAAGCTCCATCCAGGGGTTCGGGCGTATCATGATGTAATGGTACCAAAGCGCCGTTCATGCCCTCTAGTCGGCATTTCTCTCCTCTTCATCTTCATATGCCTCTCCATTCTCACACTCTCCATCGTGGTTTTGACACCTGGAAATATAACATCCTTATCATGTACATACACGATGCGCTTGCGAATATGCCTAGGGAATCTTAGAAGAATCTAAGATTTATGAGAATATCCAGGAATTGAAAAGGACGAATACAACGCCGAGGAAAACCAGTTAAGGATGGACTCCAAGTTCTTACCTATAATGGAGAGGACTTGAATAACCTTTAGTTAAACAGAGACTATCCAAAATCATTCACTTTCGAGGGACCCTTCTCGTATTGAGCCCTTCTTTGCTGCACAGAGGTCAGATTGAACGGATATGTATGGACGACGGGCAACCTAGGAACAATTGTGCTGCATTACTAACCCCTTTGATTTCCCCACGTGTACATCATAGCAACCTTTAATACTGACTGCTACCAACTTTCCTATTAGATCAGTTACGACGCAAGACCTTTATTAACTTGTCAAACCATCACATTCTCGCTGCAGGGCTATTATGCACGTTTCCAAACCATTCTAGTCCTTATATCTACAATTTCACACGTCTATCATCTCTCTCTAAAGAACTCAATCCCGTCCTCTGATTCCTCAACTCTTTCCGTAATATCTTCCCCGTCGGGTTCTTAGGCAGTCCCTTCACTTCCCACACCCCACCCCTCAGTTTCTTATACCCGCTTACCCGTTCATCTATCGTAGATTGAATATCCCTCAGAGCTTCTTTCCTTGCTTTCTCCTCCACTAGATGCGCTTTAAGAACCACATACGCAGTAGGTAATTCCGTCAACTGACTTTCATCGAACACAGGCCCGACTCCACCCTCCGCTACATGCGGATGGGAATTTAAGTATGTCTCAAGTTCTGATGGACTGACTTGGAAGCCTTTATACTTGATTAGATCCTTCGTCCGTCCCACGACCGCCATAACGCCTTTTTCGGAAATGGTGCATACGTCACCAGTGTTATACCACCCTTCCTGCGGATATGCAGACTTATTCGCTTCGGGATTAAAAGCGTAACCTCTCGAGATATTCGGCCCACGAATCCACATTTCCCCAGGCCCACCATTCGGCGCATCATCCTTCCCATCATTAACCCGCAGCGCGATTTCCAGGTTCGGGAGGAGTGGACCGACTACATTATCCGGCTGTTTATCTCCAGATCGTTGATATGCTACATATCCTGCAGCTTCCGTCATCCCGTATACTTGGTTTATCCTCCACGGTGCCTTGCTCATCAATCGATCGTACATATCTTTCTTGAACGGCGGACCACCGCAATCGATTTTCTCTGCAGAGGAAAAATCGTAGCGGTCCGCGATATCGGTGTTTGCGAAGCTGAGGACTACGGATGGGACGCCTTGGAAGATGGTCGGTTTTACGGAGTCGACAAGTTGACCGAAGGTTTCGAGGTCGTATTGTGGCATTGCTGAGAAGTTCCCGTCAATATTATATCAAACTTTAGTAGTCAGGTGTCGTAACACTTACCATGATGCAAAATCCCCATAAATGGCCCAAAGAACAACGGAAACGTCGTATTCCCAATATGCGCAAAAGGCGTAAAAGCCACAATGCGACTCCCGCGATGAAACTGTTTCTGATCATGCGCTTGCAACTGATAAACATTGGCGACGAAATTAAAATGCGTCAACTCCACACCCTTAGGTTTCCCCGTCGTGCCGGAAGAAAGATGTATAGTCGCCAACCTCTCCCTCGTATCCTCAAAATGAGGAACCGGCAACGACTCCCTGGGAAAAAAGTCATCCGGAACATGCAAATACCCCTTCACACCCTCCACAATCGTCACAATCCTCGGAAACGCCCACCCCACACAAGCATCTTTGAGATCCCTCTCCGCAATTCTCACCGCCTCCCTAACCTTCTCGAGAACCGGCCCATAGACAACTATGAAGTCTGGCCGCGTGACTGTGAACCCGTGGGCGATTTCTTCGGCTTTTATGGCATGGTTTATGGGGCATACGACGCCGCTGAGCCAGAGCACTGCGTGTACGATTTCTAGGTACTCGACGCTGTTGGGGAGAATGATTGCCCAGCGGCTGCTTGGTGCGGGTTGGAAGGTGGTTTGGAGGCCGTTTGCTATGCGGCCGGCGCGCGTGCGGAGTTCCCCGAGTGTGAGACTGCGGTTTGTGAGGCTGTCTTTGCAGATGAGGTGGGAGGGGGGGAGAGGGGGGTTTGTGGAGGTGTGGAGGAGTTCGGTGAGGTTGAGGTCGGTTGGGATGGGGATTTGGGTTGTGGCTTTGTAGATGCGCATTTTGTGGTTTTCGGGGGAAAGGAGTGGAGGGTTGTTGTAGGTATGAATGATGGCTTGTAGAACACACCACGATAAGGAAACCTAACTAGGTTTTACAAAGTACAGAGAATGAATGAAGTCTACAGCATCAAGAGAGAGAAAGGGGAAAAAAGCTCAATCCTCATTCGCAGTGCCATGGCTCCTATACACTCCATGACTCTTGCTTACAGTATCCTCCTAATCATCACCCATCCATCACCCATCAGGAACCACTTTCCCGCTCTTTCACTAAAAAAATAATATGCAGTCAATTCCAGTTCCAGTTCCGCTGCAGGTGTCAGCCAGAATCCCTAGCGCCAAACCCCACAAGCTACCCCAGACGCAAACTAAAAGCTACCCCTGTCCGACCCCCGCACCACTAATGAATCATCAGCAACACCCACGGCACCCAGCATAAAACTTACCGAAACTTGCCGAACACCCTGGTTGCATGTAAACAAATGAACGGAGGGTGGAAAATCATTGCCTGGAGGTAGGTATGTGTGCTTTGTTGAACTTATTCAGGTACGTGCATACTGCCTCGGTTTTTTGTGGTAGAGGGGGGGCAGGCAGGTAGGAGATGGCAGGGGTTCCTAAGGTAGAGCTTTCTTTCTCCAGGTACCATCATCAATCCCGCATTATTTCCATCTTTTTGATTTCTCTGCGAGAGTATCTCAACTTCTTTCTCAACATCTTCAATTCTCGACGTATAGCCAATCCATCCATCTATCTTTCCATCTCCCCCAAAATGACCACCCCACGCACCAAAAACCCCGTTCCCTCCTGGATAGAAACGCCCTACCCGCACATCGAACACTCCCTAATAACCTTCCCCGCCAAACACATCCTCCTCGTAACCATCAACCGACCCCAACACATGAACTGTCTCCCCGTCGAAGCCACCATCGAACTGCACGCGCTGTGGAAATGGTACGACGCAGAGCCGGAACTGCGATGTGCGGTTTTCACGGGTGCGGGCACCAAGGCGTTTTGTGCGGGTATGGATCTGAAGCAGAGATTGGATTTGATAAATACCGGGGATATTGCGCATGAGTATCCTAGTGGGCAGTTTGCGGGGATGAGTAATCGGACGGGGAAGAAACCGATTGTGGTGGCTTGTAATGGGCATGCTCATGGTGAGTTTCCCGTCTCCTCCTCCACCTCTTCCGTCTTTCTTGGTATTAGTGAAAAGTGGGTGGGTTATGCTGATAGTTGATATTAGGTGGAGGCTTCGAAGCAATCCTAAACGCCGACGTAATCTTCGCCAGCCCCAACGCAACATTCCGCCTCCCCGAAGTCCTACGCGGCGTATCCGCCCTCGCAGGCGCCCTCCCCCGCGTCTTCCTCCTCTTCGGAAACCACCGCGCCATGGATCTCATCCTAACAGGGAGGATACTCTCAGTCGAGGAAGCTTATCAATGGGGCTTGATCAAAGAGATAGTCCCCCAGGAGAAACTACTCGATAGAGCTATCGAGTATGCTAAAGAGATTGCGAGCTTGAGTCCGGATAGTATTATTATTAGTCGGCTTGCGGCTAGGGAGGCTTGGGAGACGGGGGTTAGTAGGGCGACGATGAGGGGGCAGGAGTTGTGGGCGGAGAATATGCTTAGGAGTAAGAATGCGGAGGAGGGGTTGGCGGCTTATAGGGAGAAGAGGGAGCCGAGGTGGGTTAAGAGTTCTTTGTGAGGGGGTTGGTTGATTGTTTAGTTTTATTTACTTGTATGCATGGTGTGGATGTACAGATGAATGGGATTGAGATGTATGTACTGGTATATACCTATCTATAGATTGCTTTTTACTTGCAGCTTGTTAAGTGTCGCGTAACCATTTGATCTGGAATGGTCAGCTGTGAGGATGATATATAAGAGGAAAAGGGAGAAAACTTACAAAGCCACCCTCCCATCAGACTGAACAACCGTCTGGAAAATAACTTCCTCAACCCCATCCTTCTCACCAATCTTCCACATCCTCGTTTCCAAAGCATCACCTACACCGTGTCAGTCAGTCAACATTCCCATCATGCATTCCCTAAAGGAAACACAACATACCCGGATAAACAATCGACGCAAACCTCGCCTTATAACTCCTCAAAGCACTTGCCCTAGCACCCCCCAACTCCCTCAATAACCCATGCGCCGCAATATTCCAAGTACCCAAGCCCTGCAAAAACGCCCTCTCAAACCCGCCCTGTCTCGCAAACTCATCATCCGCATGAATGGGGTTGTAATCCCCACAAAGCCGATACAACAGACATTGTTCTGGGGATGTTTGGAACACGTGCACGGCATCGGGGGCGCGAGAGGGTGGCGTGTAGTTGACGGTGGGGGGACCCCTGGGGCCGTTGTACCCGCCTTGTCCGATCCCAAAGGCTTTGTTGGTGAGTTTGGCGTAGATTTCTCCGGTACGGGCGTCGAGGAGGGTTTGTTCTGTTTCTTGGATCATGTTTCCGCCTATTACCTATTAGCTTTCATCATATCTCCCATCGTCATCCCCTCCAAAACCAAAAAAGACTAAAACCACAATACCTTTATCATACACCCCCACAATCCTCGGTCTAACCTCCAAATCCAACCCCTCCGAACTCGTTGGCAGCGGCTTCAAAATCTCAATCCCCCTTTCCCCATCCACGGATCTCTTTGGATCAAAAGGCGGAACACCAGGGACATCGGTAACGAGTGCGCGTTCGAAGAAATCGTAGACGTCTTGGGAGGTTTGTTTAAAGGGGAGGTTTATGGCGAAGGTGGGGAAGGTGGAGAAATTGGGGTGGAGTTCGTAGAGGAAGTGGAGTTCGTCTTTGGGGATGCCTATTGCGTTTGCCTGGGGGAAGGAAGGGGGTGTAAGTTTGGGGAATAGAGGGAGAGGGGACATGGGGACTTACGAATAATAACACATCCCGTCGAAGGTAACTTGCTTTTGCGGTTGGTAGTTTAAAGCCGACTGCTTTTGTGAAATCCACGTTATCATACCTCCCTGAGGCGTTTTTGATTGGTTTATCGCTTTGGGAGACCATTTTAAGATATCCTTATGTTATTCTAATAAGGGTGAGGAAAGAGTGGATATTAGAAAATGTTGAAGTGAGATGAGAAATTGAATTGGTTGTCGGTTGTTATGGAGGTAGTAATAACTTTTTTTGGGACATGCCGAGGGATAAACAGTGGTTGGGGTAGGCTGGTTATCCGTCTGGGGTGAGGGTGAGGGGGTTAGCGTATGCAGGTTCCTTGCTATCGGTCGGCGTGGGATTTCCGGTGGAGCTCGGTAAGAGGTTGCACCCTGGGTGCCTTGAATGGATGGACGTGATTGTACATTTCTGAACCATTGAATCATGGGATGGTTATATGTAGTGCCTGGGAGTCGATTCATACATTATTAATGCAGTTATCATATATGGCGATTATAAAGTCACGTGAGTGCTATACAAATAGTGAATTGAAGTAATTAAACCCTATCTATTCCCATCACAACCTTGCACGAAGTTGTAAGTTCTTGACTTCCCTTCTACTCTTCTCATCTTCTAATAGTGATTTCGGAATATCAACATACCGCGCCCTAATGAATTCTCCAACACTCTTCCCAAAGCCATCTAGGACACTACTACTGGAGACCCCTTCTTGCAGTAGACCTTTGATGACAAAATGAACAGCATGAAGATGCTCGAACTCGCATCTTTCTATTCGATATGTGCCTTTCCAATCGTTGCCGAGTAATTTAATCATCTTCTGAGATGTCAAGAATGATTGTAGCCATGGCCAGGCCTTGGCGTCTCGTACCCATAAACCTACGTTGGCGTTACCTCCTTTGTCTCCGGATCTTCCAAAGACTAGATCACCTAGTGGTCGCCAAACTGTCTCTCCGAAAGAGGATGGAGATATAGAGGAATCTCGAGGTTCATAGTTTGGCTGTGGTGGTACACTGGCTGCACACTCTTCCGCCTTCTTTGCTGGCACTTGAATGACCTTACCAGGCTCATTAACGAATTGTACCGAAAGTGATACACCAGAAGATGGAACAAGTGTTGGAAAGTACTTGACATAAGGTTTCGGTTCCATGGTCCTCCAATCCATACCAAGATGCAGACCACAGTATCCCTGAATGCCATTATAAAACACAGCTCTGCGGAAAGCTTGAATCGCATCTTTATCCGGAGTTTGTGCAAACATGCGAATCATGACTGTTGCTTCTTGCTGTGACTTCGGGTCTTGAGGACTCGTGCCGTATTTTTCCATGCTGAATGTAGTGAATTCGGCAGGATTGATCTCGCGCATGACTTGGTCTTTGTAGAGGAGGAATTTCTCTTCGGTATCTAGGCCCGCGCAGTAGGCGTTTATCTCTGCTTGCCAACCACCGAGGATCGAAATGGCGAGTTTGGATGTTGGCGGTGGTGGTAGGCCTTTGATGCCTGTCAATCGAACCCTATCTTTTCCTACTTCTTCGAGCTTTGCTCCGTCTATATGAGCCATTACATCCGGATTGAGATATATTGGTCCTTGGATTTCATATAAAAGCTGGGCTTTGCATGTATCCACTGTTACGGCTCCATTCGTGTGATCAGATTTTGTGATGATGGAAGTACCATCTGCAGCAATCTCAGCGATAGGCCAACCGCAATGATGAAGTTGCTCGATCTCTCTGAATCCACAATAGTTCCCTCCAGTGACATACGCCCCGCACTCGATCAGGTGTCCAGCCATAAGACTCCCAGCTAGTGCATCATGATCAGAAGAACGCCAACCATGCCACCAAGTTGCGAGACCCATCACCGGAGAAGCATCAGTGCAACGTCCAGCAACCACGATATCTGCACCCGCTTCCAGAGCTTTTACTATGCCTGTCTGTCCAGTGTATACATTGGCAGCTAAGATCTTATCTTTCACACTACCAAGTTCAACACCTTTCAAATCCAGATGCATCAATTTGCCCAATTTCCCTTCTTTGACTAAACTCGTCACATCATCACCACTGACCCATGCAACCTTCATATCATGAATCCCCAAGCTCTTAAAATACTCATGTGTCTTTTCAGCGAGGCCCCGGGGATTGAGGGCACCGCCATCATGAACCACCTTTATTCTTTTCCTCGCTAGTAATCGCGCAGCCGCTCCACCTTGCCATGCAAGTTGTTCGAGGAAATTGGGCTCATATCCAAGGTCAGGGCGTGTCTGTAATTCAATAGCTTTCCACGCGATGTTGAATTCGGCGAGATAATCTGCGGTGATGGCGTCTACATCGCCGTCGCGTGCTAATCGGTATAACTGATCGATTCCGTCGTTGATGGCGCCTGAACAGTTTCCTATACGGACGGGTCTTCGTTGGGATTGTGGGGTGTTGGAGGCCATTTCTTCTCTCTCAAACAAACAAAATTTAGGAATACAATAGAAGTGAAATTACCATCCAAATGTCTTGCTCGTCCATCTGAGCGAGAATTTCGGAAATGTCGTCTTGAATCCTAGAGTCTTTCACCGCTTGTCCTCCCACGGACCGTTGGCACAATTGTATAACTGCCAGTGCGCCATGAAGCGGGACACGCCCGCGTATCCGGGTAACAGCAAGCGACATAGCTCGTACGAACTTTCGATATCAAAACGTACAAAATGCATATCTCCTCATGACTCATGCAGTCGCGAAGTGTGGTGGTGGTTGAAGGGTTCGTTCGTTCCCCGCCTCGGTTGCTGCCCATACCCTGACACAACGCTAATGAATCAGTGACAGACTTCCCCACGGGGGAGTTCAATCACCCAGAAACAAGACTTCGGATGAGATCAACCGTAGAGCATGCATACTAAGCAGCTACATGCCGCGTTCTTCTAATGAATCAGCTTCCATGATTCAAACAGCTGTCTTGTTGGACACTTACCGAGGCGTTTCTGACTCGTTGGATATTTCCTGGACTTTCATTCTGACTTTCATTTCCATCGATTTTAGAAGCATTGAGTTCTCCGATTACCATTCTAAAAATTCAATATTATTATTTCCCAAAGACAATTTCTATCTACAAAGTCATCTGGAGACGCACGCTCTTTCCAAAATGTCCTCCCCAACAACCACCCCACCACCCCCAACCCCAACCTTCCTCAAACTCTCCTACCCAGCCCCCCGCGTCCTCCTCATCCGAATGGACCGCCCCGCCTCCCTAAATGCCATGAACACAACCGCGCAATGGGAAATGGACTCCGTATGGAAATGGCTAGACGACGAGCCCAACCTCTCCATCGCCATCATCACGGGGACCGGGCGCGCCTTCTCCGCCGGCGCCGACCTCAAAGAATGGGATAAATCCATGGCATCTGACGCAGACCCGAAGAGTCGAATGGGGAATAGTCCGGCGTTTAAACCGCTGAGTAGACGGTTAGGCAAGAAGCCTGTGATTGCTGCTGTGAACGGTTTAGCTATGGGAGGAGGTTGTGAATTCGTCGTGAATTGCGATCTTGTGGTTGCGGCTGAGGAAGCTGTGTTTGGGTTGCCGGAGGTTAAGAGAGGTGTTTCGCCTATTGGGGGGTGTTTACCTCGATTGATTCGAACGGTGGGATTGCAGAGGGCGAGTGAGTTTGCGTTGATGGGGGTGCCGATTTCGGCACAGAAGGCTTTGGAGTGGGGGTTGGTTAATAAGGTTGTGCCTAAGGAGCAGGTTGTTGCTGAGGCTGTCAAGTATGCTGCGGCGATTGCGGCGAATAGTCCTGATGCGATTATATGTACGCGCGCTGGGCTTAGGGAGGGTTGGGAAACGGCGGCGGTGGAGAGAGCGGTGGAGGTTACGTTGGAGAGGGAGTGGACGGCTTTGCAGAAGGGGGAGAATATATTAGAGGGTTTGAAGGCGTTTAGTGAGAAGCGTGAGCCGGTGTGGAAGGGAAGTAAGTTATAGAAGAGTCTTGTAAATTATAGATACACCTAGAGTTTCGCACCACGATCTTTTGCCAACCTTGCGGGAAGGAGCCTGCGTAATATCTTTCCGTTCCCCGATTTCGGTATCTCGTCGAGTACCACAATACCTCCTCTTAGTCTTTTATATGGTGATACCTTCTCATCCACATGTTTTTGGATATCTGAAAGGAAGCTGGGAGTATTCTTCTTGGCTTCCTTGCCTTCAACCGTGAGAGAGATGTATGCGATTGGCACCTCAGTTCCTTGATTCTCATCCCAAAGTCCACATACTGCCCCCTCCAGGACATACGGATGCGAGTTTAAAATCGATTCTAGTTCCGCCGGTGCGACTTGATTGCTAGATTGATGTTTAGTAGGTTTACAGCATGACATTTATGTCGACTTACCCTTTATACTTGATCAACTCTTTCTTCCTCTCAGTAAGATAAAAATACCCCTTCTCATCCACGCGAAGAACATCCCCAGTCCGCATCCATCCTTCATGAAACGTTTCTTTAGTAGCATCGGGGTGGTTCATGTATCTGCGGAAGATGGATGGACCCCTGACAAGCATTTCGCCTTGTTCGCCCCGCTTTACATCGTTCATATCGTCATCAACAATTCTAGCTTCGACGTTCGCGAAGAGCTTCCCAACACTGCCGACCTTGTGTGCAGACTCTGGCTTCAACATCGTGATATTGGTTTCAGTCATTCCATAGCCCTGAAAGATGGGTGCATTTGGGAAAGCCTTGTGGAAGAAGTCGATAATAGGGCCTGGTAACGCAGCACCGCTACACATGATATATCGGACACTTTTCAGTTGTGATAAATCGAACCCGTGGTCTTTCGTCATGGCCACGGCAATTGTAGGTAGTATGCGGAGAGCAGTTGCTTGGATATCGGCACTGTGTCGAAGAAGGCTTTCTAGACTATACTTCTTGAGTATTCTTGTATGGGAACCTAACCATGCTCCCATTAATACTACGGTCATGAGACCGTATATATGGCAAAGTGGAGCAAAGAAGACTCCCCTGATATTACCGTTCCAGTACATTGGATCAGTGGCTCGAAGGCCTAGCATGGAAGCTATGAGGTTGTGATGTGATAACTCGACGCCTTTAGGTTTGCCGCTGGTCCCGGAACTGAAGCAAACGACAGCAGTGTGATTTCTACTGTCTCGGGATGACAAGTCGAAAGGAGGTAGCATCTTATCTTGATCAAACAGATGTATTAACGAAGTGGCCTGCGGCATATTAGTTATTCATGTTGAAAGGAGGACTCATGAATAAGCTCACTGAAACTAAAGGGCAGTTGGCATTGTCGATAGAGATTCCTTTCACATCTCGCATATTGATTGTCTTCGATGCTCCATCATGCAAGGTAGGCCAGGTAGTAGAATCTGCAGCGAGAACCTTGGGCCGAGATATCTCTAGATAGTGTGCAACTTCGTGTGCAGTACTTAGGGGGTTCACTAGTCTTATGCTTCGTTAGTAGGATATAGACCTAGACATAGTTAACTTACACTGCAATACCACCCGCCCATAATACTGCATGAATCAATTCAATCACATCGACCTTGAAGAATGATTAGTTCTTGTCCTAGGGATTGGTTGCAACGACCTAACCGAGCTCGGAGCGCAGATACAAACAGCATCTCCTTCTTCCAAACCCATCACGTGCCGAAGGCCATAAGCTCCTTTGGAACATTCAGTCCGTATGCCAGCGTATGTAAGCTTCTTCCTGGTCCAATCATCGTCAAATATATTACGATCGTCTTCCACATCGTCCGGATTGTATGACAGAAGAAGCTGCGAAATCGAAAGGTTGGTCGGGACATGAGGAGGAGGATAATCCGAGCGATATATTTTGATTGGAGCCATTGATAGTTCGGTGAATAGGCCTAGCAAATTGAAATAGCTTATTACTGGTACAATTAGTATCAGCATTTAGACAGAATATTTGGAATTTACGCTAGAGTCACAGGATTTCGACTATCCGGATGTCGATTTCCAGGCGGGGAAGCTCATGCACGCGTATTTGGATATATGTACAGCAACCACATACATACATAGTATTTATGCGAATCCTGTGGCTTTTCTTATTAATCTATTTTGAAAATAGTATTTCAGTATTCGAACCAAATCTTACAGACTAAAAATCTTATTATTCTCCTCCGCAACCATTTACGAAACTCTCCCCAGGATTTGCATTTACAAGAGATGGCCAGTATGGACGGTAAAGTGATAGCCATCACAGGAGGAGCCTCAGGCATTGGATTTGAAACGGCAAAGCTTCTCGCATCCAGAGGTGCCAAAGTTTCAATTGCCGACGTCCAAGAGGGTCCCTTGAATGACGCAGCAGAGCAAATCCGGAAAGCAGGCGGCGATGTGTTCTCTTACAAGCTTGACGTCCGAGATAGCTTGCAAGTAGATGCATGGATAAAAGCAACAGTTGACTATTTTGGGGAACTAGATGGTGCTGCAAACATAGCCGGTGTGACGGGAAAGGATATTGGAGTCAAGACTGCCGATGAGATAGATAATGCGGATTGGGACTTCGTTATCGCTGTGAACTTGACTGGTCTTATGTTGGTATACCTAAATCCGGATATAAATGGGTGACGTTGGCTAAAGAACCTTTAGGTACTGTCAAAGAGCGCAACTAAAAGCAATTCAAGATGGAGGATCAATAGTGAACGCTGCTTCAGTGGCAGGTCTGCAAGGAAGACCGAAGAACGCATCATATGCAGCCAGTAAACATGGAGTGATAGGTCTTACTCGGAGTGCCGCAAAAGATATGGGTCATCGAGGTATTAGGGTGAATGCGATAGCACCGTAAGAGCTTGCAGTCATATTTGTTTATGGAAAATATACTTACACCTACTACAGAGGAACTATTGATACTCCTATGGTATCTAAGACCAAAGAAACCATCGGATCGACTAATTCCGCCGTGACATTGGATAATAGAAACGGTCATTTGAAGAGAACTGGCAAGCCGGAGGAAGTGGCTAGTCTTGTGGCATTCCTTTTGAGCGATGAGTCTTCGTTTATATCTGGTGCTGTATATTCCATTGATGGGGCCTGGAATTGTTGAGATGGAGGGCTTGGTGTTGGTAAATGTACAGAATGGATGACTGAATTCAGTAGAAGGGAATAGGTAAAATAGAACTGTACACAAAAACACGCCCCCTCCTCGGGTAGTGACATGATTTAACAAATGTCTTTGGGATTATTTATACTTGGCTTTTAAGTGACTCGGCGTAGAAGATATATTAGAGAACGTGCTTAGGATAGGGAAGATGAGGTTGGTGGAGTATGAAAAGTGGTTCGGGCCGTGCTCCTTTTTTTGCCAGCAATCGACGAGTTTTCCAAAACTTTCCTAATAGGGTAATAAGGAGGAGGGTACAACAAAATGCAGAGGATTCTTAAACAAAGCTATGAATACTAATCATGTGGCTTACTTAATCATATATTGGAGGCCACCTAAGTAGATAAAAGTTGGCAAGGTTTCGGAATGCCCGTCGATTGATGGCCGGGTGCTCAACCGAAAGCCCGAGTCAACCTCAACTTCGGCTTCCATCTTCCATCCCACCCCACAGCATCCCAGCTACCCCACTATTCTTCCAACGTACACCCGCCGGCAGTAAAAAATGGCTTTCTATCAAACCCTCTTCGCATTCTCGCAAGGAAAGAATTCTGTTCTCCTGATATCTCAGTTTCACATTTCTTGATTTCCCTGCTTCACGCTCAATCACAACTCTCTTCAACTATGCCGTCCATTGTAGTCATCGGTCACATCCAAACTTCTGGGAAAGAAGCCAGGCAAAAAGTCATAGAGAATCTCGAGACGATTGCACAACATGCGCGAGAGCATGAGCCGGGAACTAGGAGATATGCAGTTGCCATTCCGCAAGATGCTTCAGATGAGAAAACAGTCTATGCACTAGAGGAGTATGAGATACACTCTTGCTAACCTGAGTATTCTACTGACGCCCCTTAGATATGTTGATCAGGCTGCATTGGATACCCATATGAGCTCCAAGCCTGTAACAGATCTAATTTCTTTATTCTCTTCAGCACAAGACCTGTTCAGCGCTCCCACGGACATCTTCACGACCGAAGTAGCCTTTTCATTCTCTCGCCCGGAGTCTGCTAAAGCTAGCAATCCTTACATTGTATTTGCGACGCTCGATTACAAGGAAGGCACTCGCACGGGAGCTCTTGGTGGATGGGAAAATGTCACATCTGAAAGTCAGCGAAATGAGCCTGGAACTCTGGGATATGCCATATTGAAAGATAAGGACAAGGCGGATACTGTGAGGACGCTGGAAGTGTATGAGAGTGAGAAATATTTGTGGGATGTCCATGCTAAAAGCGATGCGGTTTCGAATAACAAAGCCAGGTATGGAGATATCAGGACGAACTTGAGTTTTGCCTTTCTCAAACTTGTTGGTGGTTATCTTCACAAGGAAAGGACGTCGTCCAACCTGTAGTTAGATATATGGATGTAGCTATTTAGGATTAACTATTTGCATACTCATAATTCAATATTTCTAATTGCCTTTTGCTCCTAAGGAACCCACTCACTCAGCAGAACACTTGACTTACTTCTATCACATTCTATCAAAACGAAATGTTCATCTTGAGACTATAGCATAGAAATCTACCCGGTATAGACTCTGGAAGGAAAAGGACTTTAAAAAGCTCACTACATCGCCAATATTCCATACGAAGCACCCCTTCATTGTTTACAAAGTAAGTGGACTAATACACGTCCATATGCTTGCGGCGCGTATTGTTGTTTTTGCTCATGGGGAACTCGTGGGGTAGCACCTACTAATGAATCATTAGCGCGTTTCCCTGGAATGAATCACTAGCCCCACGCTTTCGCCACTCCTGCTCCACAGCAGTGACAATCAACCCCGCGTAACTGCCCCTTGTATGATAGGATGTTCCGTGAGATATCGTCCCAGATGAACGGCTCGAGAATGAATTGGCATGTGTCTGGCTAATCACAACCGCCAAAGTATCCTTACCCTCGCCTCCTCAATGCATGCGTTTGAAAAACCGCTATCGGACTTCCAATGCCGGAGAGCATTCTGGATTGGACATTCGAGTGTCATGTGCCGGCTTCGTTCTGGATCTATCGGCAACTATGACCTTTAGAATATATTTTAAGTATACCTCTCCGTCTTACAAGCCTCTAATCTACAGCCCCGACTTTCCTTCCTTTACGATACCCAGTCTTGTCTTACTGTTCGTTTGTTTCTACTCCTTAGGATATTTCCACGCATTGTTTAGCAATGGCACCTGTAACTATCGGGGCCAACGGCGCGAACGGAGCCAACGGGGCCAATGGAACTCCAAAGAGACCGATCAATATTGCTGGTTGCTCTGGAGGTATGCTTCACAGGATGATTTTCCTCTGCAGA
The DNA here is from genome assembly GCA_000467735.1 of Rhytidhysteron rufulum CBS 306.38. NCBI lineage: Eukaryota > Fungi > Ascomycota > Dothideomycetes > Hysteriales > Hysteriaceae > Rhytidhysteron > Rhytidhysteron rufulum. The sequence goes on along the minus strand of AJFL01000448.1, from coordinate 45,846 downwards.
TTCAGAAACTGACTATGTGTGGACAGGTGTATACGACCGAGCCAGAGCGATTCATGATGTTGCAAAGAATGAGCCCCATGTGGACGTCATTACTGGTACACTACCTACATATCTGTGAAGGTTGCACCTTATTAATCAACGCCCATAGGTGATTGGATGAGCGAATGCAACATGACTTTGCGGGGTTCAGACAAACGGGATAAGCTTGCGAAAAAGCAACTGGGAAACGTGGGAGCTGCAGTATGTGTAGCTTCCGATGAGAAAGCAAGCACTCACTAACTCATAATAGTTCGAACCGTACTTTCTCAAGGAGATCGACCCCGCTATCCCATGGCTCGCGAAGAACAAGACCAAAGTTTGCGTCAACGCTGGTGCTAGTGATGTCCAGGGTTTGGCAGAAGAAGTCAAGAAGTTGATCACCAAGCATGGCGTTGACCTGAAAGTTGGATACGTGGACGGCGATGACGTGACTGATGCAGTCCTTGATCTTTACAAGAAGGGCGAGAAATTTCCCAATCTTCCAGCAGCAAAGAATATCCAGGAATGGGGCTTCGAACCAATCTGCGCCCAATGCTACTTGGGGGGAACTGGTATTGCGGCATGTTTCTTAGGAGGAGCTGATATTGTCGTGTGTGGCCGTGTAGCAGATGCTTCAGTCACGGTCGGTGCTGCTATGTGGTGGCATGGATGGACACGTGAGAACATCCAAGAACTTGCCGGTGCTCTTATGGGTAATAACTCGACTCCATGATGTATTGATAGATGGATGCTAACGACAAACAGTCGGACACATTATCGAATGCTCGAATTACGCCACAGGTGGTTACTACAGTGGTTTCAAGGACCTTGCTCCTAACAATTACCTCGACATGGCATACCCCATTGCGGCGGTTGATCATTTGGGCGAAGCCGTTATCACCATGGAGAAGAACAGAGACGGACTCGTCAACATTCACACCATTGCCAGCCAACTCCTGTACGAGATTCAAGGTCCATACTATTACAACTCTGATGTCACCGCCCAAATCGAAAACGTGAAACTGGAACAAGTGGGAGAGAATGCGGTCAAGGTCTCTGGTATTCAGGGACTTCCTCCACCACCAACTACGAAAGGTAAGTTTAGCTATACTTGAACTTCAGCATGTCACTAACGGTCCTCAAGTTGGAATTACTGCCAAGGGAGGTTATCAAGCCGAATTCCACTTCTTTGTAGGTTGCACTCGAAGCTATCATGATTAAGCGCTAACTTCTGCATAGTTGACGGGATTGGACATTGAAGAGAAAGCAAAGATGACCGAAAGGCAAATTCTCAAGAACATGGGTGATGATGTCAAGAAGTTTTCATGTCTGAAATTCCAAATTTGTGGAAGTGTCCCAGAAGACCCACAATCACAGGACGAGGCAACAGTTGACTTCCGTGTCTTTGCTCAATCACCAGACCCGGAGATTCTCTCCGCAAATGCCATCGTTGACTCGGATCGAGCTTCGTTTGCTCGCTTCTGTATTGAAAATCTTCTTCAAGGAGTAAGTTTCTTCATATGTGCGCATAATCAGAGGCTAAATATCGATAGTACCCCGGATCAACTATGAATCCAGACATGCGACAGGCAATTGGACGACCTTTCTTCGAGTACTGGGTCAGTCTGCTGCCACAAACCTTCGTCAAGGAGACTGCACACCTTCCTGACGGTACTGTCGTGGATATTCCCACGCCATCTCTTACCAAAGAATACAACTTTGACCAGCCTTCATACAACCCTACCAACCCTGTGGACCTATCAAGCTTTGGCCCAACCACACGGGCGCCACTAGGATACGTTGCACTTGGTCGAAGCGGTGACAAGTCTTCCAACTGCAACCTTGGTCTTTGGGTCCGAAATGCAGATGAGTATGACTGGTTGCGAAGCCTACTCACCGTTGAAAAGGTCAGGGAGCTTCTCGGAAAGGATGACAAGGGTAAAAACATTGATCGCTGTGGTAAGTGACATTTCAACCACCCAATCCTTAAAACATGACTAATATCTCTCTCAAGAACTACCAAACATCAACGGCGTTCACTTCCTCCTTCGAGACCATCTTGACAGAGGTTTCAACGCTACTAGTGGATACGACAGCTTAGGAAAGAATCTGTGCGAGTACATTAGAGCTAAACACGTGGACATTCCGAACAAGTTCCTCGAACGTGGTCGGATCTAAGCTATGAGCGGCAAGTTGCATTCTTGGAAAAGGCAGCATTGAATAGGCGTTTTGGTTTTTACGATTTACATTGCATGCGGCACTTTGAGGATCATGGAACATGCTTCCCTGAAGACTTATGCGAGAGATAGGATGGTATCTATGTCGTCTGTGAATGCGTATGTAGGTAGCATTCAAAGCATATCTCGTTACTACACCAAAGTCTCCAATTTTACGAAGCCCAAAGCCCAAGATGATGCCCAAAGGCCTAGACGGTGTTGGAAGCCTGGGGAGAGTCTGGGGTAAGCTCACCCTATCCACATATAGCTAGCGCTCCCACTAGTGTCGCGGGGAAAAGAAGCTCAGTCGGAAACCTACTCCCGTACCACCTTCTCCACACTTATTCACCTTCAGCTCCACCCTTGACGTTCACTTTGACCCCTTGTGCTGTAGTGAACTGCACGATAGAGTCCATCTCTCATTAGCTCTTTGATAACCACAATCCATGCAATCTCAACACAACATGGCGACTAGCACCACTTCGCCTAGTGACTCTGCATCACCAACCACTACCAAGGACCGGGATGACGAGAATCTACAACGCAAACGGGCTAGGGATAGAAAGTCTCAGCGGGCCATGCGAGAGAGAACTAAATGGAATATTGCCTGTCTTACCCAACAAGTTAACGAACTTTCCCGTGCTCTAGAAGTCGAAACTAAAGAAAAGGCTGAGCTCTACAACCGACTACTGGCCGTGTCTGAAGAGAATGATCATCTCAGGGTTCAAAAGGCAGCATTACAACTCCGCTTACTAGGCAACGGCGAGGAAGTAGATGGCTCACCATCCGACTCAACGTCAGGAAATTTACAGCCTCACGAAGCCATTCCTTTGAACACAACACCTACCTGCATGTCGGATCAGATATTGCAAACATTTGTGGAGGCTCGTTGGGAGGCCTATGCATTCCAGCCGACTGGAAATATCGAAGTTTATCCAGAAAAACCAGACCTCAGTGCCTTATTTGACGGCAGGCCAAATCGAAATGTGGATGAAACGTCAGCCGTTGTAGGTGACATCCTTCGCAGCTATCACGAAATCGACACCTTACCGAAGAAAGTCGCCTGCCATTATGTCATGTCCACACTGATGAAAGTATGTTTTGTTGGGATCCGTTTTGGGATAGGTGCTGACTTGATGCAAAGTGGCAAGTTCTACGCTCAAAACAATCTTACGATCAAATGCCTGAGTGGCTAAGACCAGTATCTCATCAACTTGAAAAGCCGCACCCATCATGGATTGACAGAATTCCGTGGCCAAAGGTCCGAATCTATCTCATAGAACATCCCGAGATCAAGTTCGACGACTATGCGTCAGTTTACTCCACTTCATTCTCAATCCGATGGGAATACGATCCCAACCATGTGATCATCACAACATCTTCCAGCGAAACTGGTAATATCCTGATCAATCCGATTTACGAAGAGCATCTCCGTCAGTTAAGGAACTGGACTGTTCATGGACTTTTCAGGCGAAAGTTCCCTGAAATGTCGGAGATTATCGACTCCTACTCCAGTCCAGAAACGTGAGTCTCCCACTCGTTCTACTGCACAAGATTAATAAACCGCGTTTAGCATTCCCAGCACATGAGATTAGGCATCATGATACTTACGTCAAGTAATATCATTAACCTTCGAACATACACACACGGAACATTTCCCATGGAAAATATTCAATAGTGGCCAAGAAAACTGAAGTGAAAGTTATGATTTGCGGGACATTCTTTACCTCGACTTGGAACTGCATCGTATCAACATACTCGGTACAGAGCGCAAGCTTTCATGCCGCATTATACTGTATTGACGATGACCACCGCCCGAGGATCTGACACTCTCAAGGTTAGCTAGCTTGTTGATTTCACATGGACGGGGTGGCGGACAACAACCTCTCCGGTCGATGAGATATGAGACTTCTTGAGACGGGTTGAGTAAACACCAGCTTGGGGTGATGGAAGGAATAACTTAGTGGAATGGCCTTTGCGATGATCTTTACTTCGTTAGAAGGATGATGAGATGTAAAGATCGGTTAGTTCACAGCGTCAAATACGACTAGAACACGACAACTTCATCCATTACTCCACACACATACTGAATATCGATATATCAAACCTACCTTCATCATCCATGACTCACCATTCACCCCCCATCCTCCCTCCAACCTTCCCATCCAGGCAACTCCCCCAAAAACCGTAGAAACCTTTGCCAACTTTCCTCCAACTCCTCCAACCCCAAACCAACTCCCCAAGACCCAACACCAAGGATCTCCTCCATCATTCCAACAACCAACCCCACACCCCGACCCATCCAGACCACACATGACGTCCCCGCGTGTCCCGCCTCATTCCCATTCCTACTCCATCAGGAAACTTTTCAAAAACCCATCGATTCCTGTACCAACTTTTTCTAGGCCTTTAGAACCGCATCCCCACACTTTTACAGGGGGTTCTGGAGGTGGACCCTGCATACAAGGAATGAGGCTGAGAAACAAGGTTTTTCTGCTTGGGGTGTGGTGTCGATCATTCTTAGTCGTCTTAGATAGGTATAGTGTTCGATAGGTTGATAGCGCTAGTCAATATCGGGTGTGGCTAAGCTGTTTTGGGGGATCTTGCTGAGACGCTAGGGTGGTTTGGGAGGGACAGAAACCTGTTTTCGGAGGGGCGGAACTGGATTCGGGTGCTGGCGTGGATTTTTGCTGTTTTGGGGGATGGGGGTTATGCTAGATAGTTGATCTTTAGATTTATTGGGTAGTAGAGAAGGGATGGGAAGGGAAGTGGCGGAAGTGGCTGAGATGCATGATCACGAACTTGATTTCGCTTCTTCATATGAGATCATTTGATTAACTAGCGAGGACCAAAAACTTGGCCTACCTAGGTACACTACTCTTCCCTACCGTGCCTACCACCCTTCAATTCCAAAGTCCTTCCAAACCAAGTAACAAAACCTCAACCCTATTGATTCCTGCTCCAAGTTTTTCAGAATCGAAAATCAAGGTGCCAGGACCCAGAGGTTTCTAGATCGCCCGGTTTCGTTGTGGCGAAGCAGGATTTTTTGATGCGATGGGCGTGCTGATCTTTTCACATGCTTCATGCTTCTGGAATCAAAAAGTTGGAACGGCGGTTCTAGATTTATGCATTTCTTGTTGCGGATTGGAGAGATGGAGAGGGGAAATCTGGTTTGACATATGCATCATGCGGGTCAGAACCACGTTTTTGAGCTGGTTCGGTCCGTTGCGAGGGTTGGTTGATTGGTTGGTTGGAGGGGTTCATGGTAATAAGTGAGTTTCGTTGGATATTTTCGGTTTGATTGAATTTGTTTGGTGTAATGCTATGTGTATTTTGCCCGTTCCCTCGATGTTTTACTTGATGTAGTTAACCCTCTGTTGCTAATGTTTAGTCTTCGTGTTCTATCCTTTCTATCCATCTCATTCAACATTTTGTACTCATCTCAATAACATTATTCCCAAAATGTACCGACGATGCTCTTAACCATTGCAGAAGAATCCCCGCAGCACCAACAAACGAACCACGAACCCCCATCGCCGCGCTTAGATCCTCATAATCCCTAAGATCCTACGATGATGCCCCAAACATAAAAGCAAACCCAAACCCAAATGCATCCAAACTCCTCAGAATCCACCATTAACAACCACATTCAAGCTACCCATCTCGGCCCATCTCCAAATCTATTGGTCTCACGTCTTCTTTTCTTCTTCCTCCGACCCAAATGAGCCACAGTCGCTTTCTTCTTCTCTTCCAAAAGCGACATAAGCGCCTCTGATCCGTCGATAGAGCGCACACTGAAGACATCATGGACCACCGCCGCCACCGAATGATGTTGTGCATGGAGAGCATCGCCGGAAAAGCTTTTTGACGCAGATCTTTTCCCAGAACTCAAAGGATGCGGTGCTATGTTATGGAATGTATGCTTTGCTACTACAGGCTCATTGTATCCAAAATGACCATCTTTTAATAGAGCCACTGACTGTGCGAAAGCGTTACTGCTCTCGATACAGCAAGTGTAAGGGTCGGCCCCGTGGTGTAACATTGCCATGAATACTTGTAACCAACTGGGAAGATACTTTTTCTCTATATCAATGAAACTGAGAATGTGAATATAGTGTATCGTATATTGCCACAGAGTGTATCCTCTGTAGATTGCATTCGGATCTTGACCTTGTTTTAGCAGTTTCTGGACCATAGTAATATCCGGTTCTATTGCACGTCCGAAATCCGCCCAATAATCGAGATAGAGCGCATAGGCAAGTAGTGGTAGTCCTGATCTTTCTCTCCTCCTTGTGTAGGGGAGGGGCAGGTCTTGCTGCACTGCAACGAATGCTGGGCAAGCAATATCCTTAAGTCTCACGTCCAGATACCAATTTACTCGGCATTTTACTGCCATGGAGAGAATGTCACCTCCCCAGTATTCTGGGGTATCGCTACGTCTTGGGTCACCGCGGGACCAGTGCTCGGAAGTCCGGTTACTATGGCAGATGGTAAGTATCCTATCCAGTTCCTCAAGCAAAGCAGCTGCAGCCAAGGAACCTGCTGGTATGCAGAGACGTCTTAGGCACATCAACAATACCCTACCCGCATGGTATACAGAAGATCCAATGATGCCAACCAAAGAATTCGTCTTGGTCTCCATGATATGTGCCATAAGAAGTGCCATGTGTGGGTCGAAATCAGTGTGACTTGTTTCATCAAGCACACCTTTCCAAACACTTTCTTGTTCTAGGTAGTCCCTAGCCGTCCGGTGCAAGTAGGCTATGTACGGGGGTCCCTGTGGCCACGATACCTCTTCTTCTGGGAGTGTGCTGGTAGCCAAGACCTCATCCTTCCACGTCCTGACAGGTGGGTTATTATCCAAAGGCCCAGAAAATGGACGTGCTTCATCAAGGGACGGACTTTTGCAGAACGCGAGATTTTGTCGGAAGTGCGGTTTATCCAGGTGACGTTCTCTGCTTGTTCTGTTATGATGGCGGTTAAGGAAGCGACCACCCGCATAAATAATGGAGGTAGCCATGGCTGTGGGTAATTCGGATCTAGAACTCTGGTCGTCATCGTGTATGGCATGAGCCTCGAGTAGCCCTTTAGATCGGCTGTTAAGTCTGATCACCATTCTTTGCCATTTCCCATCAATCTTGTCTTGCCCCATCTTCTCGCTGCTTGTGACCAAATCTTTACTAAAGGGCATATTGACCACCTGTTGATAATCAGAACACTGCAGAGCCCGATATAAGGTTGGAACTCCGAGCTTGTAACCATTCGCTCGGAATATCTGGAAGATTTTTGATGACTCCTCCCTGTATTCCGGTTCGATTCTCCTCAGCATATGTTCATATAATCTTTCAAGATCGGATGGAAGACTGGCTAGCCGGTGACGTAGATGGGAGATTTCATCACCATCCCTAAGGCCTTCGATAAGAGATTTGACGACTAGTTCGACCCAAAGAAACACTCCAGCTGCCTTCTCCACAATTTCATTGATAAGTGCAGTCGTACTCTCTGGGTCCCATTTTTGGAGGGCTTGCATAGACCTATTCCTACCAAGGATATCTTTGACATAGGAGCTGATATCGTCCTTTGTTAGATCTTGTAGTTTTAGACCTGGAGAATCTTGGAAGATTTCGTCAAAAGCTGGCCATGGTCTACTTGATATGCAAAATTTAGCATATGGTGAATGTGTTGATAGGCCATAGGTGTAGTCCGCGATATCTCCTGCAGAACCCTCGTATTCGTCCAGACCGTCGATGAAAAAGCAGAATCTGAAATCTTCAGTAGCAAGGCTGATGAGTTGTGAGAAGGCTGACTGTAACCGACCCAGAGACCATTTCTCTAAAGTCAGTTGTATATCATGTGCTGCAAGAGTGCAGTTTCGTTCCCACTCATCATGCAAAACGGTCGCAATGATATCCTCTCTTTTCCTAAGCAATTCATACAACAGTGATCGAAGAAGGCCTGTTTGTGATCGCTGTTCCGCAACACCGCTATTCCAAAAGTAGAATGCTCCAGCAATGAGCTGGCTTTCTCCGGTCCAGTCTGCCAAATACTTCCAAGTCTGCTTATTCTCCCAGATAAATCTCAACAGAGTTGACTTCCCCGATGCCGCTTTTCCTTGCACCCAGTAGGTTCCGCAGCCATGAGAAAGCCATTCTTGGAAATTATCCTGGGGCTTCGCATGCCCTTTTGGATCCTGGAAGAGCCATCTAAAGGTTTTGGCGTGTGCGGGGGCAATTGCTTCATATCGATGACTCATCTCTGCAAATCGTAGGCTCTCTAATAGATGGACCTGGACACGGGTCTTGCGACTCTCTGAGTCTCTTTGCACAAACATGGCTCGAGTCTTTTCGAATTCTTGCCTCTGAGATTCCGTAAGCTGTTCAAAATGCCGTTGCAGCTCATTTTTCTGAGCATTTCGAGTTTCATCCAGAGTCAGAATGATCTGTCGTGTATTTTTGTCGAGCAGGTTGAGCAATCCGTCTTGGCTTATGGATATACTGCTGACGCTTTCTCTAGAGACATCACATTATTAGTTTGTCGTAGTGTGACTAAAACAGTAAGATAACATACCTTAAAGTAAACATGATATGAGAGTCCAGTTCATCTCTTAAATGTCTCAACCTCTCAGCTATCAAGTCAATCTCCCCTTTCGACCAGACACTTTTCAAAGCATGACGAAAGCTCTTCCATTTCCGATGTTCAGATCCCTTCGGCACCTTCAACTTGTACAGTCGATCCAATAAGACATGTGATAAGTTAGCACATTCTTTGCATATCACGTCGATTTGCGCCTGATGTTCCTGGAGCTCGACTGAATTGCTAGCATCCAGCTTAACCTTTGCAGTGCCAGGAGACTTTTCCAACCGTTGCGTTAGTTCCTTAAGACGAAGTGTGACCGTTTCCGTCACTTCATTCTCTCGAATGGAGCCATTACTTGAATTGTAGATATGTCTGCCTTTGCTGACAATCTGGGATGAGAACTGAACAAACTGGACTGCGGCCGCGGCAACCGACAAGGCTGAGATTGGATCAAGAGGCATGATCAAGGCATGATGGACATGAATAAAAGGAAACAAGCATGAACCACGCAGACAGGAAATATCTCAAACAGTGATGCTAAAAGTGAACAAGGTGGAGAAGGATGGCAGAGTCTGTGAACGATCATGACGAGGTTTGAGAGTACTGCGCCTCAGCCTGGAAGGCAGCCTTTCAATCGCACCTTCCAAATGCGAAAGCACAGCCACCATCAGCCTCACGCACCTTTCAGGGCTAGGCAGGCCCGACATTCCAAGGTTGTGTGCCTAGGGCACGCAGGACTTATCATATCGTAAGAATGAACGATGAGTTATCAGTCTTATCGATAAAAAAGTGCCACATCATCAGAATAACCGCCCTTAACACCAACACGCAAAGCCCAAAAACCCTCTTTATGATAACTCACCTTCAGCTGCATCCATCCATCGCCCGACCTAACCGCCGACATCACAAGCCACACCTCCCTAGCAGGACGCAGGGGTCCCTAGATGCATAAGCGGGTCAAACACAGGGGTAGGCTAATCGATAAAAACTTCGGATAAGAAAGTGAGCCCCTAAAAATCCCCTTATCGATAGAAATCCTACGATAGCGATGAATCCTTCATCCTAAGTTAAACCTCACTTCATCTTCATACTTAAGTGCCAAAGTCTATAATTAACTATGGTTATCCCATACGCATTTTATTCATTATAATATCTAATTCTCGAATAAATTAATGCACCACCATCCAACAATCACATCATCCTGTGTGCAGCCAGTGTCCCCTTACCTCCTACCCACCGTGGAACCATGGAACCCGCGTTTCAAACCCTCGCACACACGCGTAAACACCAGGCAAAAAATCAGCCTTAAAGAAAAACAAAATTTTTCAACTCGAAACGCCCCACACCCCATGACATGACACCGGGTAACCTGCCCCAATGAAGAGGTTACGCTCCGCCTGCTCCCTGGTCGTACCTATGTAACCTTATATGTCGATCATTTTATTTCCGCGGGTACGTAACCTAGGTCAAAGACACGAAAAAGGGGCCAAGGGTTCAGAAACAGGCTTAACGGTGCATGTGAAAATCGTGTCACAAGATAAAAACGTGGGTGTTTTGATTCATATGTTCAATGTGCCATGTAAACAATGGCGTATCATATAGATGAAGATATGTGCATCTAGACCTATGTTTCCGTTGCCTGTACCAGGTACCGTTTCCATTCCATTCCATCCATCCGCCAAAAAGCGCCTAGAAATGCCAGGAAAAAAAATCATGACCAAAAGTGAAAGAAACAAGAAAAAAGCAGGTCTCGGACCTAACCTCTCCACAGAGAAGTCAAAAGAAGCGAAGAAAAAAAAGGATATCTATAAAAGAGAGGAATCTCCCAAAATCGCACATGCAATGCGCAAGTGATATTCAAATGAATGAATGAATGAATGAGTGCACAGTGAGTTTAGAAGTCCTCACCAACGACGACACTCGAGCGAGTCCTGCTCTTACGAGGACGAGCAACACGGCCCTTAAGCTGGCGATGATAATTCCTCTTCTGGATCTGTCCATTACTGCATTTTGTGCCCGAAGCCACATCCTGCCAAACGACTTGTCCATTATTGCAGATGCCGAATTGATCGGTGCCGTTGCAGACGATGCTGCCGTTTTCGGAACAGCTGTTTGAGCTGCTACCGCCTGTTGGAGATGCGCCGCGTGCGGAGGTGGGTGCGGTGCCAATTGGGGCTGTTTTGGTTGCGGAAGCGAGGGCGGCGCCTTGGGAGGAGAGGGTAATGAGTGTGGTGAAGGTTGAGGCGGGGGCTGCGTTGGGGTTGGGTGCACTTGAGGCATCTGGGGCGTAGACTCCGGTGTTGGCTGCTGAGCTGATGGGGACAGAGGTGTATACTGCGGATGTGGGGACAGTGGATGAAACTTGTGTGCCCGCGGGAGTAGATGAAGGCTGTGTGCCTGCAACTGATGATGATGCAGTGCCGTTGTCGCCGCCTGATGATGAGCCACATGAGCCACCAGTTGGTGGTCCAAAAGGTCCGCCGGTTTCATCGGTGATCACATCTTGTCCTGGATTGGGAAATTTGACAGCAGCGCTCGTAGGTGTCTTGCAATCCACGGTATCGATGTTTGCGACGAACATGTCTGGCAAGGCATCAAACCCAGAACTGTCACTGGCACCACCAGAAACCATGACAGGAGCACAGTTCATATACAACTCAGGTACTCCACTGAGTTTTGAAAACCAGGTCCAAGCCAACGAAACCTGTCCGCTTGGAACGACCTCCGGAATTTGGTATGTGAATGTCTCAGGGGAGCTAACGCCAGGGCATCCTCCTTCCAAGGACTTGATCACTTTCCATTTGGAGTTCGCCGTTGGCTCCTTATCCGTTGTGATACTAAGCTGGCAGCTGCCACCTCCTAAGAAATGCATTAGACTGGGTCGGATATATAAGCTTTGAAGACTTGGTAATACCATGAATAGCCGAGCCCGTGAAAGACAGTGTCTGGTCCTCTCCAACCTTCATTTCGTTCATAGTTGAGACCTCAAATCCAAGTTGAGACTTGCATGGGAACTGTGCTCCACTGATTGGGCCATTGTCAAGTTTGTCCTTGCTGAAGGGCACCGGCTGAGCCAGAATCATATGGGCGCTGGCTGATGAGGCGAACAAAAGGGCGGCAGCTGCCGTCAATGCAGTTCGTGGAGACATTTTGATATGGGTTAAATCTCAAGAAATTCGAAGGAGTGTGAATTCAAAGATGAAAAAATCGCTAGACCAGCTAGAAAAGAGAAAACAAAGTACAATGAATGTACAAAAAGGAATGTGTCCTGCTTGCAGAGAATGTCTGGATGGATTGGATAAAGTAGAGTGCCCAAAGGGCAGCCATTTATATACATGTTTCCTCGCTCCGTCTCGGCGTATACCCCCTATGAGAGCTCCTCAATTTGGGAAAGAGTTTCGAGAGGTTCTACGAGGCTCGACGGCCAAGCAGTTGGCAAGAGACCCTGACCCACCCAGGAAGGCGTTTAGGCTGTGAAACAAAGCCTCTAGGAGTGGCATGGTAGGTTGCCAGGCATCTGAACCAAACAAAGCGTGTGCACTATGTGGAGTAGACGCAGGTACATTACCGCGCGGGGAAACGATGGGTATGTCGGCTTCGTAGCGATGGGCATCTAGTCGAAGGCAGCCGGTAGAGTTGCTGTTTCAGAGACCGATGTGGCCACCACCTGGTTGGATCTTGGTTGCCAAGCCGGGCGGCCCGACTGATCTTCCGGATCGGGTCAGGGGTAGGCAGACGGTGCCGTTTCGCTTCGTCGCACCTCGAGGAGCGGCTTCCCTGCTCACATCACTCCATTGGTGAGCTCTCTTTTCTCCATGCAGCTGCCGTCGTTTTTTCCCCCTCTCCTCGCCTCTGCTCTCCTCGTGTCCCTCCACAAGCCCCACTACACCATCTGGGCCTTACCCAGTCGTGTCACAACGTCAGCTGGCTCCTGAAGGAGGACTGGTCAGCCTGAAGCGCTTGCACATGAACATCAGGACAACTCACCACTCGGAAGAAAGCTGAACGAAACGTCATGAGTGCTATACAAACATGTCTCTCCGCCCTGACGATCTTATTGTTTCCATGTCGATCACAGCCACCCTGTAGCGCTGAGATGTCCAATGATTCCAACATTGTTTGGCAGGTTTACGCTGAAGCAGCGTTTCGAAATAGATTCGGAGAAAACAAAGGACTGCATGACAGCGACAAAGCTTGTTCAAGCCGGCGACAATGTGACGAGGCGATGTGACCGTTTCTTGACAGCCTTATGCATTGTTGTTTGTTGAAGTTGATTGGATGATTGTCTTGCGAAGTTTTGATTACGTAGGTGGTGTGGCCGTGCTGCCCCCCCCTTCATCCTTCATGCGTACAGTCTTCCTCTTTCTAGCCGTCGGATTTTAGATCCGTCTGCGAAGGCAATATGGCCAATCTCCTCGTCACCTCGTACATCGCTGACGTAGACTTTGACATCTTTCAACAGTCTTGTCCTTTCCATAGCATCCAGTGCAGTGCCTCCCTCGGGAATACGCAGATGTGGGTTTTCATATGTCATGCTTGACACAAAACCGAAGAGCTCAGGCCCAAGCGTCTTTCGCTTGAGAAACAATGACATGAACCCGGTAGACAGGATTACACTTGAGGCTGCAAGGAGCAGTGCCAACCATGCGAAGTTGCAAACAAATACTTGTTGGTGGCTGGTTTCTGTAGCCGTGGTAGTTGCCCCAATGAATGGGAGGCCGTTCCCCTGTTTTTCAACATTGCGTTGGAAAGGCTCCCACCATTCGCCCCAGGTGTGATTCGACGTCGAGATATTGGCTGGTAACCACGCATCTAGGTCCATAGCTGGGATAGTGTCGGGGCCATACAGAGACAGGTTCAATGGTAAGCTTCCGAAATAGCCTGTCGGACCCATACTGAGCTGATAGTATGTGTTTAGAACAAGGCTGAACCGACGTGAGAAGACTTCTGGTTTGATTTGAGATAGATCGACCCATCCTGCCGCAAGGTTTTCCACTAAATTTCCGGTGGCCTGCACGAAAGGAAACGAGGAAGTGTTGGCCAAGAACTGCTCCGTCGGGGTGCTTCCTTTGCCTCGACTGATGGCCTGCGGTAATATCGCAAGAAGTTGCCTAGTTATTAATTGGTGGTCTAATCCTGTGACGGTTTCTGAACGCATATCAGTGTGTGACTTTCGAATCTTCTTAGCTGCGCAATCCTCTTTGTCACATTCAATCTGTGCTTCAACATGCTCTTGCATCAACGAACAGTTCGCAATATTGATCCCATACCCCGTCGCTTCTGTCGGGTCGCGCATGAAAACAGACCCTATGGTGATTGTGCGCAGTTTGCTCAGAGCGGCATCGTTCGCGCTGTCGTTATTGACGAATCCCGCAAACCCATTGAACCGAGCTGCTGCTATAGCGTCCTCCGAAGTGTCCGTATAACCCCAGTACAGTGGGAGGTCCGTCTGTAGGAAGAAAGGTACGGATTTGTTCGATTGCGTATACGTCGGCGTGTCGTTAAAGATGTTCTGGCCGGGCATGACCTTTTGAACCTCGTTTAGGTCCAAAAGAGTTGTCCATGGAAAAGACATTCTCTTCTCAAACCCGCTACAGTTCACCGAGAGATACGTTGATTCAAGCGTGAAGTTTGAGTCACGATCAATCGATCGTCCGACAACTGGGAGCCCTATGAGAGACGAATAGTCTTCTGCCGTAGACATATTCTCTGGTACAGTGTACCACCCATCCGCGTCTGGCTGTGATCGAGTCAGTGGTCTCAACGATGGGATCTTTACGTTGCCCCAAGTGTCTTGAGGCCCGGTTTTGACAGCGACCGGAGCTAACATTGCTGCTCCATAGAGAGCTTCTGCATCTGCAAATTCTCCATTAGCGATGTATGAAGTCTCCATGCCCCACATGGTTCCAGCTGGACCTGTTGTCATATATCGAAGCTTGGCTGAAGTATAGTTTGCTTCTTTAGCTTTGCCTAAAACGCGTAAGGAGGCCTGACCACCGAGAGGAGATAAACACCATAGGAGCAAAAGGTGTGCTCCCACGATAGTAAGTTTGCGCATGAGAAATTGGCTTTCCACTGTCCCCCAAACGGATTGACTGGCCATGGGAAGCTCTAGAGTCTAAATAACGATACGATCAGTGGTGTCCCCTAATGACTAATTTCGTTTTTTAATCGACATACGCTTAGCTTGGCACCTCTTTCAGCAAGGTATCTTGCAATCATCTTCATGCTTCGCCCACTAATCGCGGCGAACACGATAGGGAAAATGGTAGGACCCTGATTGTGGTTAGAAGTGGGATGATTTATCATGGAATGCCATATACCAATTGAGTTGCTTCAACGACCTTAGAGCCAAATGAATTCTTCTCCGTTGGTTTCCTGTGAAGTGTAGCTACAGCAGCACCGAGGACTATCACATATTAGAAGTAGGTCTTTATTGATATCCTGAGTACTTACGAATGAAAAATATTGGCGTAAGCACCAATATCACATCTCCAAGAAGGAACAAATAGGATGTCCAGGTCCTCTCTTTCAACAGTTTTCCTTTATCCGGCCAACTAGGAATTCTCGTAACAGACGTCCGCCACATCTTTGATCTCCCGTTCTCCCCAGTTGTAGGAGCAATCGGTGCAGTAGTAGTCGGCGCAGTCGGTGCGGTAGTCAACTCCATACTCCCATCTTCTCCATCTCTTTCTCCTTCCCTATCCACATCCACCCGTCGAGCATGTTCAATATTCCTCATAACGATGCCCAAACCAAAAAAACAAACGAACAAAGCCCAGAAAATCCGGAGCGAACCATTGCGACTCACCCATCTATAAAACCCTCCCCAACTGCGGCACAGCAGCGGCACAGCAGCGCCAAACCGCCTCAAAACCAATTCCACCACATCCCCACTGAACCACAAACACCGCATCATGAGTGGTCAAGCCCGTGACGATGTTCGTGCGCGGCTACCACGTCCCCGGTACTGACGAATCAGCGTGGAGACGCTGAAACGATAAGCGCCGGATCGGATTCGCTTGTGGATGTGTGTGGATCGTGCATGGTTGTCGATGTATTTATGGTTCGACTATGGGAATGAGATGGGGAGATGGGATTTGGGGATTTAGTGTTTTTGAAGGATGTTTGGTGGTTGGAAGGGAGGAGGATGAGGGTGGAGGGAAAGGTGGAGGGAAATGTGAAGGCCTGAAGGATGAGGCCAATTTTAAGTTGGGCTAGCCGGTTTGGGTTAGTGGGTAGGATGGATTGTGTGAACGGTTCTAGATACTTAACCAGGTACTTGGATACACGGTGTACAAATAGTAAACGCAAGTAATTGGAGTTTATTAATGATTTCTATAATATCTAGATCATCATTTATCGCCAGGTGGATTATACGTCCGTGAATAGTAAAGTAGTCCTACTAACCACCCATGGTTCAATTGAGAATTGATTAAAGAATCATGAAACATTACTTTACTACTCAATTTCTACGTCAAGGTTAAGCACCACCCCCTAATGCTCCCCAACAAACCCCAAAACAACCTCCACAAACCCCTCCGGATTCTCCTCCGCAATATAATGTCCCGCCTCCTGCACAACCGCCGTCCTCCCCCCCTCAAACCACTCCCCGGACATCTCCTCCGCAAACTGCACAACAGGAAACTGGGCCCCATTCAACGAGAGAGCCGGAACCCTACACTTCCCCTTGCCCTTCACCCACTCCCTATTCTCTTCCGCATCCTTTTCAAAAACCCTATAGATATTAATACCGGCCCTCATCGCCCCGGGCTGCGCGTACGCATGGGTATAGAATGCCACATCCTCGGGCGTGATAGCTGCGGTATTGTAAGACTGCTTGTTGAAGAAATGGGTAATGTATATTTCCTCCCGACCAGCGATTAGCGCTTCTGGTAGATCCGGTATTTGATGGAAAACAAAATGGAAGAGTTCAGGTCGTCCTTTATAAGTTTCGTAGAAGTTGGAGCCTGGGATTGGGCATTCGCCCCACACGATACTACGGACATGGTCTGGGTATCTAGAAGCGTAGGCATAGGCAATCATACCGCCGATATCGTGGCCCACGATGTGGATCTTCTCCTTGATGCCTAGGTGGTCTCGGACCAGGATTAGGAGGTCCTCCGCGCATTGGGTTTTCTCGTAGCCGTTGAAGGGCTTGGAGGATTTTCCTGCGCCTCTGTAGTCGGGTGCGATGATGCGGTAGCCGGCTTGGGAGAGAGGTGGGATTACATGACGGAATTGGTAGGAGGTTTGGGGGAAGCCGTGGATGAGGAGGATGGTGCCTCTGTAGTCGATTGATGGTGGACTAGGTTGGTCGATATAGTTTATACGAAGTTCTTCGCCCGAGGATGTTTTAAGGGTTGCAAGATGTTGCTTCCAGGTAGGGATGGTTTGTGAAGCCATGATGTAGATTTGAATATGTCAGTAGTATCTGTACTTTGATATTTGATGACTATTACTTCGATCCCCCTCCATCCACCCTTATATACCTTTTCATTGGAACCAGTTCCGCATCATCACTTCATATTTCATTTGTCAGCCATGACGCTGCCTCAGCGTCATGTTGCGTCCGAGCAAGACAGTTGGGGAACTCCGTTGATTGAGGAGGAGAACTGTATCTTCGAGTAGGACACCATGCATATTCTCCGTGGGTCCATGGGCGTTTACCTGTATAGGAATTTACCTGTATAGGCATATGCTAAACTATGCTAGGTTTAGGGGGTTTCTTTTTAAGAACCGGAGTTTTCTTTTGAGAACCGGAGCTTCGCCAGCTGGTGGAGACGAGATATTGCTAGGCAACAACTTAGTCAGCGCTATGCCCGGTAGATCGACCAGAAATAAAACGCTAATGAACGAAATTATGTGGCCATTACTAAAGTTAACATTTCCTTACATGTTAAAAGGTTCTTAAAACACTAAAGATAGCAATATACAAGAAGCCAATGTTTCATCATGCTCTATAGCGCTCAGCTACGAAGATTAGGCACTAATATTATTCAACATTTCAACTGAGCTTTGACTAAAGCAGTAAGAATTGCGAATTAAAGAAGATAAGAGCGTCTCTCATGTCGTTACTAAGAGATCACCAACCCCACCATGATTCTCGCAAACAATACTTCAACCAGATATTTACCAAAGCAGCAATACTTGCGATCAAGAAATTTTGGAAATGAATGCGACTTTATCAATCTTAGTGCGGGATACTTACAAGCTCTTAGATCTTAACATAGCATCAACTTCTAAACTTGAAAACAGGTTTCAAGAAGTATATTCAGGGTATATATTTAGCCAACCTATATATATGCTTACCTCTAAACCCCAATATCCTTGTACTGCTAAAGGATTCCATCGCAGAGAAGCAATTTGAAAGTAAAGACAGAAACCAGAAGCCTCCCAGGAAAATCAACCTATTACCCATTGAATCAAGCATAAGCCATAATTTCATCCGCTCACTTGCCTCAACTCTCTCCTTGCCCATCTTCAACCGTCGTAGAATTCGTCAACACCATATCTTTCATTTATCCTTGTTCTCCTTGTTTTCCTTGACGTCTTGATAAGGGTACTTGATAGTCAAACACCAAATGTCCAGATAATCGCAGATGGTCCAGATCACGTCTACCACAAAACTGGCATGGACACCTACAGCGAACCCCAGACACATGAACATGAATGCTACTTGGTAAACGCCATCACCTAGAGCACTTGGCCATCCAAAACCAAAATGCTCTTGAAGGTATGGGCCAAGGGAGTCAACAACACCGTAGATGAGAGGAAAAAAAAGAACATTGCCGCGAGGGAAACGAGACTTGGTGAGATGCGAGACGATGATACGACCGACGGAGAAGGCGTTGATAAGGCCGGCATAGAAGACAAAGGGGACCAGATGCTTGTGGAGAATGTTAGGTTGAAGGTAAAGATAGGCCGGGATAACGGTCCAAGCTGCGAAGAAAGTGAGCAGGCCGAGGAGAGCTACGCGGTGCCTCTGGCCACGAGCATGACGGGCTCGCATGACATTTTGGGCACTAGTGTTGGGTTAGTATGTTTAATCGTTGATGATTGAATTGGCTTACCTGGAGATGGTGTTGAAAACGAGGATAATCCCGCCATAAACCATGTACCATTCGTTCCAAGCCAGATCATACACGCTGTCTGGGATGAACTCGTAGTGACTGACGCCAAGGCTTTCCAGCAGGGAACGCTGCCAGAAACTGCCTCCACCCAAAAATCCAGTCAGGGCATAAACAACACATAGTGTCAAGATCCCCTCAACAGGCCCAGAGATGACTCCGAGGGTCAAGGTGTGCGTGTGGTATTCATCCCAGGTTTGAACATAGAAGGTCAATGAAGCTGGAAGACGGTTAGTCAAAATCCAAACCGAGAACAACATCTGACATACAAGCGAAAAGAATCAGAATAGTCTTCCATCCTTGTCCTAGGTTCATGGCCGCGGAGAACAGCAGAACTTCAAGCGTGGTGTTAATCGCGTCCACACCTGAACTTCGTTAGCCGACTGATACTCTCATATAGAGATCCCAGGAAAATTTACCATGGTCAAACAACTCTCCGAGGGGACCACTCTGATGAGTCCTCCTAGCTTGTGTCCCGTCTACTGCATCGAAAGTCTGGTATAGGAACAAACCAATCGCCCAGCTGAAATAGACCCAGGTAGGGCAGTCTTGGTCTAGGGTCGGCGTGTACCATAGGAGCGTGAGGAAGTTTGCAACGACGAAACCGAATCCCGTGAGGGTGATCTATTGTCGTAATTCGTCAGTAAACCTGTTCTCAAGAAATATTCTGGCAAGAGGGGTACGAGTAGGTGCGTGGCAGGCGACTTACAAGGTTCGGTCTAGCAGCAGTCAGTATTTCTTCCCGTGAACGAAATTTGGGCGCAAGTGAACTCACGCCATGCTCATTGGAAAGCAGTGGATCACAAAGTTGGTGTAGAAGGGCTTCAAGACATATCTAGACACCAAACTGTGGTCGACGCCAGAGTACTTGTACTCCTTTAGTTTTGGGAGCTTGTCCTGCCGAATATACACCATCTTGACGAGCGTATACGATAGAGCAGTGAGTGTTGTATTGTCGCGGTGGTTGTTGTGTCGAGCGCGCCGTTGGGATGCGCGTGGTTGTCAATCAATTTATCCAAGGTTTCAGGGTTCAAGTTCGCGCGTCTGTTTTTTATGACGCACACAAAGACAGGGTGGGGTTCACATGCCAAAAGCCGTCCCCGCTTCATTGGCTCAGAACGTCACCATACTAACAACAATAACAACAACCATTTATGAACAGAGTAGTTATTGGTTTTGTGATGATCTAACAATACTTAGAAAATAATCATACTGAAATCCATTGATGATTCTTAACGCCATAGGCAATGGTTCCGAGTACCCCGATCCGTTACCGAATGCTACTGCATATGATTCCCGCCTTGCTCCCTTTGAAAATCAAATCCTCCTAGTGATAGGTGCCTTGAAATCCTCCATGGTATTGTGACATGTGTTTGTGACATCGGCTTCGTAATTCAAATCCCTTATGCGACTGGGCTCCAGGGGCATGGGATAAGGATCTTGCTCTTCATTGTCTGGATCAGAGGGACAGTCTTGTGAACAGTCTCGCCCCAGCCTTCCACACTCCAGCTTTGTTCACGGCGAATCTTTCTCTCTTCCAAATTGGCAAACTGCCAAAGGTGGTGGACCGTATTAAGCTCGCCGATTTGAACGAACCAAGCGCCCACACCCTCCATAACTTCTCTGCGTGCCTTTAATCCACGTCTCCAGTGAGTCTCCCATTCGAGCAGGTTTCCGGGGTGTAGAGTGTATGATCGCAATTCGAACAGACCACCCAGTTCGCGGGGTGATGTGGTTGGCCAGAAAGAGAACTCCTGCATAAGAGAGGTTTTCTTCGAATTGATGAGTGTTTTGAGCTTCGCATCGAATGCTGGGAAATCGGGATGGTGTTGGATGGCGTTCAGGGAAGAGTGGTAGCCTTCGTAGCGCTGGTATTCCCAGATGTGAACTATTTTTTGGAGGGGGTTAGGTTAGTTTTCATCTCTTCGACGTTGAAATTGATGAATGAACATACCGAATGTATCGCAGTCTCCGACCTCTGTCCGCCAGCTGCCAACCAAGTGAACACCGTGCTCTGGCATGTTAGCCACCTTAGGGTACCAGCTGCCGACGAGCTCCGTATACTCATCGACCTTGTCAGGCTTGACATCGTGAAAGACGATGGAATGGACGTATTTGCCTCGGGCGAGCACCTGGGAAAAGCTCCGTTCCAGGTCCTTGTCCAGGTCCCTACCTTCGGGCGTGCCGTAGATCAAGGAGCTCAATGCGCCCTTCTTCTTGCCGCCCTCTTGAGATTCACTCTCGCGGGCTTCTCCTGTTTTATTAGAAGTCAGTGAGCCAATGGCGTTCCCAAGAACAGATGGAGCACCATTGGAGGACGGGGTACCAGACGCAGACAGATCTCCAGAAGAAGATTGGGACTGACTTTCTCGTTGCTCTTTTTTCTTCTGAGCCGCGACCAGGCCCTCACGAAACTCCTTCTGCCGCTGGTTGAACTTGTGTGCATCATTGGGAGTGATGTCGGACAGCGCGGGAGCTCGTGTGGGGCTCTGGACGGCTGGCAGAGCAGTGAAGGAGCGGGCAATTGTGTTGGAGGGGTGGGTTGAGGCGGGGATGCCACCGCGGACACTGGCGCAAATGCGTCGTGTGAGCATTGTGGGCGGACGTGGGAATGCGGATGGGACAAAGGATGTGGTGCTGTCGTGAAGCTGGGGGACTGACGTAAGGGAAGCGGAAGACGGAAGACGACGCTGCTCGAGCTCGCAGCGACAGAGGATGGGGGGAGGGATGGAAGGATGCGGCGGGAGTAGAGGAAGGTGTGTGGGAGATGGGGGAGCAGGGCAAAGGGGGATTGGATCTGTCTGCGTCTGAAGGTACCTTTCAATCAATTGCGCTCTGGGGTGTGCGTGCTGTGACTTGGGGGAGCTTTCCCCTCACCTGCACGACAGGCGACGACTTGGAAGGAAGGAGCGATGGCCCGTGCATTTCCTGGGGAAGCCTGGGCTGTCTGCTGCATCTTGCTGGAGCTGGTACAAACGGCTTGGCTCCGCACATTCTCCACCCAACCAGCGCTCTGCTAATTCACACGCTAGACGACCATTTCCACAATAACATTCACCGTTCTTTGGCTGCCTCTTCATCACACTCCATCTTTCTTCTCTGCTGTCACGGCCGACTACAACGCCACGCACGGCTGCTGCTGCTCATCCTACGTCATGAGCTCTGCCAATCCCAGGAATGCGATCCGCGGCCGGGAACGGCACGTGCGAGGCGCAGGAGCACAGTAATAACTCCGTCTTGGGCGTTGGATCTACATAGGCACAGAGTAGCTCAATCTCATATACGGGCCATGGCTATTGTAAATTCATGTCTTGGGCTCTCTCGACTATTAAGAGCCGAGGTGCTGCTGCTACTATCATCAACTTCGGCTTGTCCTTTTCCGTATCTGTTGAATTGCCAGAGGAATATCCTAATACATCATTATGGCACCATGTATGGTCCTGTTGAGCGTTGGAATGAGTTGAAATACCCATGCGCCTCATACAATAGTTGATCTCAGCTGTTACAAGATACCCGCAGCTAGCAGATATCGGATTCCTTCGATCCAGATATCCAACAATACCTCCCTGGTTAAAAATTAGGTAGGCTTCTTTCATGTTCCACACGAAGATCGTTCCTATTCAACTGCTCAAACCCAAAGTTCCACAGCGCCTTCGATCTATGCTCGTTATAATACGAATAGAAACCAGCTGGCTTTCCATTGGGGCTGTTCCTCGCGGCATTCTGGAGAATCGTGGGTGCAATGACGTATCTTGAGCCCATGAGGTTTCCACTGTCCAGCGCTTCCCACGGCCACTCTTTGTCCGTAGTATTTAGTTGCTCGATCAACTCTGGAATCCGCTCTTGCGGGAAGAGAAACCCTTGGGCACCAACGTCTTGTGGCCATCTGGACTCCAATTCCGGGGTGAGATGTTGATGATATGTGGCACCCCAAAGGAAAATAAAAGGGTAGAATACTGCAACGCAGATTGTGCAAGCGATGAACCATCTCCTGAAAAGTACCTTGCGCGGCGTGGCGGTTTCTCCATAGAGGAAAAGAAAGACCCAGATGAACAAAACTGCCACAAACCCCACAACAAGTGCACAAGCAAGGCAGATACCAACATAGCCAACTAACCATCCGATACTGGTATTCCATCCGCGGTCGTAGTCGCTGTCAAATAACCGTAGGTAAATAACTAGTAAGATTTGATTAATGGCACTATTTCACACCACGTTTAAAATCACTTACAGGGCTTTCCACTATGTGCAGTATGGTTTTCAGCATCCCTTAAGGCATGAACCATACGATGGTACCATCCATCCATAGCAAGGATATCATCTTCCAGAATTACAGTGTAATTCGCTCCGACTTTATAACATTCTTCGAGTAAATTTATGTAATCCAAGATGAACTTTCTGTTGGCGGTGCCACCGGAACGCTCGAGGTTTGCGTTACTAGCTGAACCGTAATCCACGATCCTATTTGAGAGAATTTCCATCCACTTATTTGGCCATTCTGGGTGGGCTGTAGGTTGAAAGGCAGCGACGAAAAGAACAACGTACATATTCTCCCTTTCAGATCGGTCAAGTCCGTAAAGCACAGAGCCCACGGCTGTTTTGAATAATTCGGCCCTAACCTGAACGTCCTGTTCCTCCTTGGGTATACGGGTAGTCATGCCAATGCAGAATTCGGGTTTGTGCTCGATGATGTCTCTTTTTGTTATGGACAGGTGGCAGGCCGAATTAAGAACAGTGCTCTCATTCATTGTTGATTGGAAATAGGGAAATGGTACAATTCCATGTCTCGGTTGTCGGGTCACTGTGGGAACGTCTCGATAATGCGCTATGAAGGCATCGGCTTCAGCCTTTCGGACCGCAGAGTACTGCTCCCGATAATTGGGCTCGAACAATGGAGATCTGGGATTCTGTTTTGCGTAGGGGTAGATGCCACCGAAGGCAGAACCCCATGCAATCATTAAACCTCCTATAGTCCTCGCTCGCCATGTCCACTTAGAAAACGTGGAAATCGAATCCCAGAGCCCTATAATGGTGCTAAGGGGTTGAGGTTGGGGTTGAGGTTGAGGTTGAGGTTGAGGTTGGCTCATGGCGAATGTCTAAAAACGAACAGCGTGAAGAATGGCCTGCAAAGGTAAGAATGCTGATGACAAACTGAAATACTGCTTTTGAACAGAAGATGTATAAGGTACCAGGTAGGCTAGAAAGCGATCGATCAGTCGTGTTGCTGCTTCCATGTTAAGAGCCCGTCACGGCTGCCCCACCTATCTTTACATAACCAATTATACTCCTTTAAGTCTCGTAGAAAAATATGAGAATGCGGGGAATTGGTTTGATATTGGCTAGGAATTCATCCTTGGATCATAGGTGAATTCTCCTGTACATGGTAATACTCTACATAAAATATACAAGCACCAAGCGCGTGTGCTCAGTGGCAATAAATATAACCCTTTGAGTGGAGACGAAGACTCACATATCATCTCTTCACGTCCAGTAGTCTTTTTTGTTCAAAGGGCCATTCCAGTCCTTTATATGGTCAGAGATAACTTTGGCAGCCTGTTCGGCAGTGAAGTTGCGTCCAATGGCCTCTACGAAATCTCCTTCGGGGTCTAGAATGATGTCAATATTTAGGAATTATCAATATATCAACATAGCTTACCCATTAAATAAAAGTAAATACTGTGGTCGACAAGGTAGTCTTGTCCTGGTTTCACAGAAGGTGGGGTAGAGAAATATACACGGTATGCCTTGCAAGTCGATTTGATGGCCTCATATGAGCCTGTCAATCCAACAATGTCGGGATGGAATTCCTTCAGGTACTCCTTTAGAACTTCTGGGGTGTCTCTAGCAGGATCACATGTTATCATCACCGGCAAGATGACATTTCCGCAGCGCTCTTTTACACGGTCAATCATAATGGCCATCTTGTCTAACTCGTCGGGGCAGATGTCAGGACAGTGCGTGAAACCGAAATATACCAAAGAGTATTTGCCATGAAGGTCTTCATGGGTGAATCTCCTGCCCTCATGGTCTACGAGCTCGAATGGACCGCCGACTTTTGGTTTCCCCACACCCTTGGTTTGGTCCGCGATCCGCTTACGTGCGAGGCGCTCTTTCTCGTATGTGAAATACATCCACAACCCGACACCAGATGCGACGAAGATCAGGGCCCCTGCGAAGGAAAACGGCTATGCGACGATGAAGCGTTAGTAATGTAACTTAGTTTGAGTGTTGTATCTTTTTAAGGTACAAGCATGGTCACATACTCCGCCCTTGTTTCTCGCCTGAACTTGTTGTATGGTCTTCAACTTATTCCTTGCTGCTGTACTCGAGAAATTTCTGTGCGACTGCGCGATGACATTGCAATGGCCCGGCGATCGGTGCTGTACAATGGGCAGACTGGAACGCCTTATAGAACCAAACGATCTCTGAGAGACTGTGGGAAGCGATTTGATGCCCTGGGACTCATATCGGAACATGGAGGGTTGTTTAGCAGCGTTAAATGCGCTTGAAATGCAATTGCAGGTCCGCGACATGGTTATGACTGGTATCAGGCCGTGAGTGTGGAGGACTGGAGCAGTTCCAGTGGAGTGATGGAAGCTCTCTAAAATGTCATGGCAGAGCACGGGCCATGGTCTGTTAGGAGCCGCGCACTTACGTAAGGCTGCATTGCGGCAGACAGAACGTCAACCGCAACACCACCAACAAGGCCAGTCTCATACCGCAGGCAATGGATCTCGGCGACGAAGGGAGCTCTCCGTGGGGAGGTGAGTGCACCAGTCCACTCATTGCGCCCTCATTCACCACTGCTAACCGCCCATAGATGTCCCATCACGTTCCAACTCAACTCACAACCTCCCCAAGATAAACCAAGACGAGAACGAGCATGGTTCAGGTCCGGATTCCACTCGATTTCACTAGTTATGTATACTAATACGGATAGAATCCCTCGAATCGTCCAAGGCAAACGCAAGCTCTGTTCCTAATGCTTCTGCCCCACGATCCACTGGGCGAGGTCCTCGTAGGCGGCAGTATGGTACCCAACCCACGAGATTAGAAGCTGTCGACGATCCTCTTGGACCATTGGGTGCACCTACACCTCCGCCAGCAGTTGAGGAACCTCCGGCTCCCCCGCAGAAAGAGGCCCCACGAACAACTCGTCCGACGACGGCCGCCTCGACTTCTTCCTCGATTCGAGGTATGATGGATTCGGTGAACCTCGACGACGATGAGGAAGAGGTACCTTCTGGACCTAGAATACCACCCCCTGTTCAGCCTCCAAATAGTAACTTGCCGCAGCGACAAACTCAACCTAGTGTAACGGTAGAACAAGCCGCGAAGCCATCGTTCAGCATCACGGTTGGGGACCCCCATAAAGTAGGAGACCTTACAAGCTCGCATACGGAATACACTGTGTTTACAAAGGTATGGCACCATTGACTGTCGTTGCATGAGGACTTAGAAAATTAATCACGTATTCAGACGTCCTCAAAAGGATACCGTAAGCCTGAGTTTACCGTTTCACGTCGTTACCGAGACTTCCTATGGCTTTACAACCAGTTACACAACAATAATCCCGGTATAATCATTCCTCCTCCACCAGAAAAACAAGCAGTTGGAAGATTCGATGCCGATTTTGTTGAGTCTCGGCGAGCTGCGCTTGAGCGTATGCTCAACAAGACAGCAGCTCATCAAGTCTTACAACATGACAGTGACTTGAAGTTGTTCTTGGAGAGTGAAGCATTCAATGTGGATATCAAAAACAAGGAGCGCAAAGATCCCGGCTTAGGCGAAAGTAAGGGCATGTTCGGCTCCATTGGCCTTGGCGTCAGCAATGTGGGCAAATTCATTGAACATGATGACGTACGTATTAACTACTCCAGATTTCTTCCAAATAACTGACTTTGATAGTGGTTTCACGACCGGAAAATCTACTTAGATGCTCTGGAGAATCAACTCAAGGCTCTACTCAAGGCAACAGATACAGTAGTGGCCCAAAGAAAAGGACTCGCAGAAGCTTGTGGTGATTTTTCTGCGTCTCTTCATTCTCTTGCTGCTGTTGAACTCTCTCCGGCCCTTTCAAACCCGTTAGACAGTCTGTCCGATATTCAGCTCCGCATTCGTGAACTCTACGATCGCCAGGCTCAACAAGATGTTCTCACAATGGGCATTGTCATTGATGAGTATATTAGGCTCATCGGCTCCGTAAAGACAGCATTCCAGCAGAGACAGAAGGCTTACCACTCATGGCATAATGCCGACTCCGAGCTTCAGAAACGGAAGACCACACAGGACAAATTACTCCGGCAAGGAAGATCACAGCAAGATCGACTCAATCAGTTGCAAGCGGACGTAGCTGATGCTGAACGAAGAGTGCACCAAGCACGCCTCCTATTCGAGGATATGGGTCGTTTGATGCGCCAAGAGTTGGAGCGGTTTGAGAGAGAAAAGGTCGAGGACTTCAAATCTGGAGTGGAAACATACCTCGAGAGCGCTGTTGAAGCACAGAAAGAGGTATGTCTAATTTCAAGCCCCTTTGTGAGCCTTCAATCGTTACTGATAATATATGCAGCTCATCGAGATCTGGGAGACGTTCCTAATGCAACTTGATGCGGAGGAGGGAGAGGCCTGGGTTCCACCGGCCGGTGTTATTGCATCACCTACTTCGGATGCTAAGAACCTTGGCGAGAGACCTGGAAGTCAAGGATCAGAGCAGACGGACGCACATGCTGCGGCTAGGGCTACTAGGGAGATTGAGGAGTAGTGGAGTGATTGATGTAGATATCCTTTTGAGTCGAAACCCCAATATGCTATTTAAAAAGGTTGACTTCTTCTAGTATATGTGCATGTGTATGAAGGATCTTGTTGTGACATTTGCTTGTGAATTTCAAACTCTAGTTTAAATGGCCGTCTCCAACATGTCAATTGAATGGAACTTGATGTAAAGAAGGATGTTGAGGAGGGTCACGAAGATCATGAAGGGGCGGGGGAGTAGATTTCAAAATTTAGCAAGCCATTTCGATACGGACTCACTCGTGGTAGGTTCTCATTATCAGTCATAGAGGATACACCTAAACAAGGAGTCGTATCTAATGCATACACATCAAGGCTCAAAAGTACCTAGTCACTATGATGCACTAATAGGGATCAACCAAGTTATCTAAAAGAGCACCAGGGCCTATGTATGTATTCTCCAAAGATATATATAGATCGGGGCCCAAAAGCCTCAAACGCAAAAGTGTACGTATCCTCTTCAAAATATAGAATAAAACAGTCCGTGCATAAATATGAATTTGAGTGATAGCTACTTTGTAAACGTGTTGAAACTATTCAATTACGTCAGAGTAATTGAGAATTAGTGGAGGTTGTGAAGAGATGATGAAGAGACAGTGACGTATCCGACGATACAGGAATGGGAAGAGAGTGAGAAGACGGGTGCTGGAATGAAGAAGCTTGGGGTATTCTGGCATTGCAAGCCTGCCGTGTTCCTGGGAGTGGGAGATGATGGAGTTGGGTATAGATTGACATATTTTGCATGGATATCCCGATTAAGCCGTCTGGCCTGGTCCTAGGTAATTGTGCATGTGTGGATGGACGTTAATATCTGGGGGATCAACCTTAGAATGGTCCACGACAGAATTCTCCACGCTTTGCTGCTGTGCACAATTGACTCGTAGCTTTGTAGGGAGCTGCAGTGAGGAAGAAGATGGTGTTGACAGTAGGTAGTGAATGTTGTTGCACCCCGTATACGATAGAGGCGTAGAATCAAAAGGCATGTGTGGGTAGGCTGTCGCGTGAGGGGAGGGGAAGGGGCAGGGCAGATCAGAACGGCGGCGGGCGGGCGCAGAGAGAGCGCGAGGGGGCAAAAAAGGGTCGAGGCCAAGGACTGGGAAGACGAGACGAGCTGCAAGTGGTGGGAGGAGTGGGAGGAGCTCGGGTGTTTGGCCTGTGCGCCGCGGCCAAAAAACCCCCAATCCCTAATAAGCCTCTCCAGCGATCCACCAACTGCAATATTCTTTCCAGACCAGAGACACCACCAGAGCTGCTCCCTCTCCCATCTCACCTCACCATCACAACCCACCTCGCCATCTACCCCGCCGTCGCCAGCACCCCGGGAGTTCATCGCCTCCTGCCCTCTCTTCTCTTCTCGCCTCTCTTCGCAGCCTGCCGTCGCTTCCCTCCGCCTGGACGGGAGTGTACAGAAATCACTTTCGCCTCCCAGACCACCGTAGAGTCCGTCCCACCCCATTCAATCTGCCCCATCCGTGTCTAACGTTGATCTCACTGTTCAGATCCGAGCTCTTCTCCCGTTGCTCAACCTTAATTCCTTCACCCAGCTGCACCCTCCGTCCTTGCTACGACCGACCCGCAGCTCCTCGCCCGCCATCCTTTCGCATAACGTCACGCACAACCGCCAGCCATCCATCCACCCACAATGGCAACCGCCGAGCCTGTCGTCCCAGTCAATGGCAATTTTGCGCCGCAAGCATACGACAACTATGCTGCGGCCAATGCCAACAGCTCACTTCCTGCTTCTTCCGGATATGGCGCGGCTCAACAACCATCCCCGAACCAGACTGCTAGCAACTCCAACGCCACGTCGGAGATCCCCAAGGATGAGGTCGGCTGGTACTTTGTCGAGCAGTATTACACTACCTTGAGCAGGAGTCCAGAGAAGCTTTACGTGAGTACCTGAAACGGTGGCGCTTTGACACTTTGACTGACACATGTCATAGCTTTTCTACAACAAGCGCTCCCAGTTTGTGTCTGGTACTGAGGAGGACAAAATTCCAGTCTGCATTGGCCAGAAGGTACGTTTTGGGTGATTGTCATCGGTCAAAAGCAACCATTAACATCGGCAAAGGCTATCAACGACCGTATTAAGGACCTCGACTACCATGACTGCAAAGTTCGCGTCACCAACGTCGACTCTCAAGGCTCCGATGCCAACATTGTAATTCAAGTCATCGGTGAGATCTCCAACAAGGGCCAGCCACACAAGAGGTTCGTTCAAACCTTCGTGCTCGCCGAGCAGACGAACGGTTACTTTGTCCTCAACGATATCTTCCGCTATCTCGCCGAAGAGCCAGAAGAAGAGGAGGAGCAGCTACAGCAGGAGCCAGAATCAGGTATCCTGGAGCCCGCCCCAACCGCTGTCGAGGGTGAGCAAGAAGCGCCTGCCTCCGAGATCCCAACTACCGAAGAAGAAGTTGCCAAGGTTGACGACAAGTTGGAAGATGTCATTGAGAAGGAACCATCCCTTGCTGGTGAGGAAACGCCTGCTCCTGCCGAAGTCAATGGCACACCGGTTCCTGAGACCACCGAGCCAGCCCCCGTCGAAGAGGCCCCTGCTGCTGAAGAGACCCCAGTCAAGGAACCTGAAGAACCTGTTGTTGAGGAGACTCTTGAACCCGAGAAGCCAAAGGATCCCGCCCCAACTCCTGCCCCAGCTCAAAAAGCTGCCGCTCCCGTCGCCACCCCTTCCGCTCCTCCCAAACCCTCTGCTCCTCGCACTTGGGCCAGTCTCGCTGCATCTGCCAACAAGGTAGCTACGCCTAATGTCCCAGTTCCCGCTCCAGCTCAGCAAGCTGCTCAACCCAAGGCTACCGCACCTGCACAGGCTCAATCTACCCCTGCTCCTGCTGCTCAGGCTTCATCTGTCCCCATCCGTGAGCAGCCATCCCCTGTTAACAGCCAAGGAGAATCTACTGGTTGGCAGACCGCAGGTGCTGGACACAAGAAGGAGCAATCTCGCGCTCAAAATGTCCCTCCTACCGAAGCTGACAACAAGAGGGCATACATCAAGAATGTGTATCCTCAGGTCGACGAGGGAGCTCTCCGCACCACTCTCTCCAGGTTCGGGGATATTGAATATCTTGACATTAGCCGACAGAAGGTATGAACTCGAATGATTCTTGATTTATAACATATTTTAATTTGACGGAACAGAACTGCGCCTTCGTCGACTTCAAGAATGCTGCTGGATTCCAGAACGCTGTCACTAACAACCCACACAATATCAACGGCATCGAACTCCGCGTCGAGGAACGCCGATTACGCCCCAACAACCAATTCCCCTTCCAACAGAGCGGCGGCCGTGGCCGTGGCGGTCCTATGGGCGGCCAACGCGGCGGACGAGGTGGTTTCCAGCGCGGCGGTAGGGGCGGTAGCATCAGCCGGGGTGGGCGTGGTGCTGCCCAAGAGGCTTGAATGCAATAATCCTGTCACGAAAGTCCTCTGCCACGTCTCCCTCTCGTCGTCCAGGCCGCATAGCGTACAACGGAGAAATTCACGTCATTTCATCATGGTTCGGCACGGCGTCAACGACGATTCACGGTTCCACTGATCTGTACTGTACACCCTATTCCCTTCGCTGCTGTTTAAAAGTTCATTATCCCATTTCGACAAAAGTTGGCCTGCCTGCTCATCACCCATGCGGTCAGTGCTCCTGCCATGATTCCCCTTTGCATAGCGAGTGTTTATTTGCATCTCATTTTTTACATGGCTTCGTCGTTGGCGCTTGTACTGACGGCGGGACATTTCCCTTCAGTTCTTGTGTTCATGTTTTCTTCTTTGAATTACCTTTTCAACACGTGAGTGGCGATCTGGGTGAGTGGGCATGGAACAGGACGTGGATTTAAGGATTAAGTTTGGTGATTTATGGCAGGCGGGGTTTGCTGCGGCGCGGGACTGGCTTCTGGGTTTCTTTTTAATATGAATGGTTATGAGGGATGTTCATGGATGCAGTTGCTTATCCAGGCACCTATCAAGGATAGAGGATGGATAGGCGGCGTGGACGAGGAGCAGCGCGGTAGAGACGGGGGTTTTGTACGTTAGATGCTTGCTGTACAATAGGCATGACTCTAAAACGCGAATGTCATGTTCAACAATGTAACGTGCGCCCGTGGTTGATTGGTGATGTTGACTGGGAATATTGGGCCGTTGGGTCGGAGTCCGTCATTTGAACTGAGTGCAGCACCAGCCGGAGCTTGATCAGGCGCCATGCCGACCGCTTGCCTTGACTCGATGGCTGCGCGCAAGCTAGCCGGGAGGCCCATTCGTCATCCGCAAGACCTGACCTGAGCTGCCTGCTCCACAAACCTCTTGCTCTGCTCTGTACCCAACAACTGAACAACTGTCCAGCTCCCATCCGCCGCCCTTCACTCGCTGCGACCGCTGCGGCCGATTACGATTCCCTTGTCTGCCTTTATCTTTCCCTAACGCGCTGATCGGCGTACCGGTGGCCCTAGCGCGACCTCCGCCTCCGCCCCGCCTGGTTGAAGCAAGCGTGGGGGGTGTCCTGCTCTCTTCACCACCATCATCACTCGACCTGCCTGCATGTCCGGCCTCCACCGCAACCCGCCAACTCTACCACCTTCGCACCTCTCCTGCAGTCTTGTCCTCGTCACACCCCCTCGAGGATGAGGCCATCGGTGGGCGGCGACGCCCTGAACCCCCTGAGGACAGCTACATCGCGAAAGTCCCACATCGCAGATCCCTCTACCGCTCACACCGCTGCATCGCGCAGCAATGCACCAACGTCCTTCTTTCTCATGAGCGAGGAGGATATGGAAAAGTCTTCCTTCTCGCAGGCTTCTTCGCAGCTCACGCATTCCGAGCATTCCAACGGCCAGCGAGATAGTACCTATGGCGTCCAGAGCTTGGCCGATGCGCTCGAGTCCGCTTTTGGCCAAGGGAGTGAGAGTGCTGATAGCGACAGCAAGGAAGCCATAGCACCACCGGAGATGCTCAAAGTGAATAGCAGCTCGGGGCAGGGCATTCAAATCTCATCTGCATCGCACGACTCAAAGGCTGATAGATCCAACCTATTACTCAAGAAACCACACCAGAGGTGCCCCTCGAACAACACACTATCGACCCCGCTGACACCACTCAACGTCGAATCACCAGGACCCGATTCGGAGCTTCCCAGCACGCCCAAATCTGTATCCTTGAAATCCTTCAAGCTTTCTGACGAGGAGTCCATGGCTGACGAAGCCGCGAGTCAAGCCATTATCTCAAGCAGCGAGGAAGAAGAGGATGACAAACAAGCTGGACAAACAAACACGTTCCCGCAGTTGGTGATGCCTAGCATACAGATGCCTAGCCGCAGGCCATTTACTGCAAAGGGGAAAGCTATGGGGAAGCTTAAGATCTTAGTTGTAGGGAAAGAAGGTAGGGTTAACAAGAACTTTGAGATCCTTTTCATATACTAACTTTCGAAATAGGCCTGGGGAAGACGTCGATTATTCGTTCCATAGTCCAACTATGCGAGGATATTGTTCATGTCGATTCTTTATCGCCTACTTCATCTATCTCTACACAACCACTGCCTTCCCGAAAGTCTAAATCGCGCAAACGGACACCCGATCCCACAGGTACTAACCAAATCACGGAAATCCACGCGAGTACAAAAGCATATCCATCATGGTGGTCAGATTTGGAAGAGGGTCGAACAGTTCGGCGGAGAAAGAGCAGCTTGAATGATTCGGTGCTTGAGAGGAACATTTGCTTCATTGATACCCCTGGATACGGAAAAAGTTCATCAAATGCAGAAGACATGGGTTTAGTTGTCGACTATGTGGAGTCCTTGCTTTATCAAAATGTTTCTGTTGCCTCTATGGAAGATGGAGACTTGCTCGGAGTGTTAAGCGGAAATGGCGGTGTTCAGGTTGACTTGGTTCTCTATCTTTTGTCTCCTGGTAAGTTGCTCGAATGTCTTTCAGAAACTCTAATAACATAATTCAGATCACGATATTTCCAAGGACGTCGAGTACATGCAACAACTCTCATCACTCACCAACGTACTTCCGCTCATCTCAAAGTCCGACACTCTGTCTCCGTCTGAGATCATATCCATAAAGACATCCATTCTTGCCCGTTTGCAGACAACTTCCATCAAACCCTTCCTTTTCGGCCAGGCTCTTGACGATGCGCTCTTCGCCGTTCAAGGACTGGCAATGGGGCCGCCTATTGTGGATTCTAAAAGTTCCGCCGCAGGAGACGAAACTGAGCAAAAGGGCTACTTACGCACTCCAACCTTCCCCTACGCGATCTCCTCGACTGCTGGGCCAGACATGGATACCATGGATGCATCACTCCTCATGTCTCCCGACTATGTTCAGCCACTTGTACCGTCTGAACTCACTACTCTGGTCTCGCGAGTCTTCGATCCCGAAAATATTTCATGGTTGAGGTACTCTGCAGCGAAGAAGTTTTTGGCATGGCGTCGCCGCACACATTTGCCTGGCGACTCAATGACTATGCACGGTTATCAACAGCAAAATGCGCCTAGCACTCCAGCGCGAAAAGGTCCCAAAAGCGGAAAGGGTTCATGGCTAGAATCACCAATATCCCGCCTCTCGACATCAGCAGCTTCGTCCATGTTTTCTCCAGTTTCTCCTTCGGGAGTATTGGTGCCTCGCTCACATTCCCCATTTTACTTGTCACAATCTCCTTTTCCAAACTCCTCTCCATCACATTCCCATACTCAGCTTGATAGGCTAGATGCTTCTCCAGCCTTCACTCTTACAAGATATCGAGATCAGGCTGAGCGTGAAGAGCGATTCGCCCAAGTCCGGCTAGCCAAATGGGCGACGGATCTTCAACGCAGTATGCGAAATGAACGCGAGAGGTTTGAGGAGTTGCAACGCAGCGAACGTGCAAGATGGCTTTTGGAACGGGTAGGCGACGAAGTGAGGGATGGGAACATTGTGTCTTCGCCTCTACTTCCTAGTAGAGCCGATTGGGCAGTGGTCAGACACAACGGCCATGAGAAGTCGAGCAGTGCAAGGGACCGATACGGCAGCTCTGGGCCGCTAGACGCCAGAGATCCCCTTGGCCTATGCGATTTCAGCGATGATTTCATGCGACGAGGCATGGTTATTGTCAAAGTTATCGGGGGTATGGGTGTTTTGGGCGCAGTCGTCGTTGCTGTAGTAAGGGCTTGTGGCGTTGAATCGGGTTTACACGGCGGCGGGCTTTTGGGATGGCTTACTAGCGGTGGCAAGGCTGTAGAGTGATTTTCGCTCTGCTCTGGTGGTGGTGATGATGATGATGACGATAGTCACTTTACGCAAAGCGAATCGATGATGCGGGACGGCTAGTTGATTGATAGTGTGGTATACCCCCTTGCAGTTTTCATTTCGAAGCGTTTTGGTGAGACACCTTCTCACTCACTAACTTATATAAACATGTACTCGCTACTCGTGTAAGAGTGTTTGAGATGTCATGAATGTGTTGGTGAGGTGCCTCTTGCTCGTTCTTTGTGGGAGTCTTTATTGTGGGTTGGTTTTGGGGGTAGTTCGTAGACTTTTTGTAATTGAATAGACTGGTTTTAATTAATCTTTGTTTCTGTGATGAGCTCTTTGATTTTTGCTAGAGGAGAATAAATAATAAGGTTGGTAGTGTAGGGTGTTAGTTGGTTGTATTGACCACAGTTCTTAGTCTGATATAACTATATATATAAATCGGTCGGTATGTCTCAAGCCATTATATATTTAATGTTTTTGCTGAGTTGTGATGATGTTGATTATAGATACTTTCAAATAGGATAGAAGCAACGCAATTGGAGACTCAAGTGTATCCACCTAGGTATGTTTAAGCTATATTAGCTCTCACCATGCGCCTCCCTAAGATGACAAGACCTCAGAACTATCTAACAAACCATATACTTCAACCCAAAAGTAGATCATCTCATATTCTGACAACGCGAGAACACAGAGCAGACCCAGCAACAACAACCTTCTCAGTCCGCTCATGCGACCACTTGCTCCAGAATCTAGCATCAAGCCCCAAAATCCTCTAGCATCCCACCCATCTCCCTAACCCTCTGCTTAAATTAGCCTAAACGGCCCTTCCAACCCTCCATGTCCTCCAACTCCGGATCCTCCCCAGTATACTCCGTCACTAGTCCCCCGAACCTCGTATAAGCCTCCCTCTCCTGTATCAACATCTCCTTGAACTCTTCCAAACAACCATCCATATCTTTCTGCAAATCTTGTACACTCTTCCCCTTTGCACTCTCATCCTTAGAACACGTCCTGTCATTACTAGAAGCCCGAGCATGATCAGCTACGCGACCAAACCAAACATTCCAGAAGTCTAAGGTAGTAATATACGCCTTCTTTACTTTAGCCACCGATATCGCATGGGCGAGTTCCAGCGTCGCGAGAACTTGAATTCGCTCCTCTTGAAAACCGGGATAAGAAAACCTGAGAAGGGTGAGCTGGCGGGATGTTGGTTTCGGGTCTAGAGTCGTGTGATCGAGGAATGGAGTACGTAGGAGGGTCTCTGTGCTCTTCAAACTGAAAGGGGCATCTTTCCTCGAAGCATCGCTACGGGGTATTATGTTACCATCTCGAACCATTTGAGTAGAACCGGAAGGCATAACCCGCATCGGAGTATCTGTAGAACTGACATCACTGTCGCTATCGCTATCGCTACCAGCTATCTCGCGCTTAGGCGGGATAATCACTGGTAGCGATCTCTGACTCCAAAAGCCCATCAGGGGGCCTCGAGACCGGATCGTACGCGCAGCTGTACCGGTCTTCATCGTGCCCCTTCTACCACGGCTCCCCTCGCCGCCCCTTTCATCGCCCCCGTTGCCGCGGCTTTTGCGCGCGGGGACAGTGTTCGCGCTTCGGGTCGGAAATCCTTCAGCATTTGAAGTATCTTCTGAGGCAGATTCAGATGATGCTGGTGGTGATGATGAGAGTTTTTGAGATTGCTTTAGGCGCATGTCTACGGCTCGTTTTACCTCCACCGTTTTTTGCACGTTGTTTCTTCGCAGGGCGGTCATGAAAGCGTGGCGTTTGGTGTCTGTGGCTAGGTCGGATAGGAGGAGTCTTAACGGTTGGGGGTTCTCTGGAGGCATCTTTAGATAGATTTGATGAGTTATAGGTTGTTTGTGATGGTGTTTGCGGTTTGCTTTTGTTGTGTTTGGGTTGGTATGGGGTGTATTAGGCTAGCTTGTAGAGGTGGGTTTCGGATGGAGGTGGGTAGGAGAGGGAAGGAGCGAGGGCAAGAAGGAAGAACTCTAAGAAGATGATTAAGAAGGGGGCAGTTGTAAGGGGGTTTGACTTAGGTGGGTGAATATGGGGTGGTTTTGTGTGCGGTGAATGGGTGATTAACAGGATTCATCCACAACGCCAGAAATATCGACTTCTGCTGCACTGAAGGGAATACACGCTCCTTTGCAGTAAGAACATCAGGCTATCTTCAGAGTCTCGGTATCTATATTTTGATTTTTTAGATAATAAAATGAATTCATTTCTAGTGCCTGGTAAAAAGGTTAAAATTTCCATCTTAAAAGGTAGAACTACATTTAAAAAAAGTTTGGAAATTTGTGTTGTGGTGCCACACCATATTTCCATCGTGTTGTGTAGACGTGACAAGCTTTGGGGGGAAAGGGGCTAAGCGAAAATACCATCAGGGGCATGTTGTGTGTGGAGAAATCCGAGGTAGAACTTCAAAAACCGGCCCCAACTTACTATCCAACCACCCCGAAGACAGCCTCACGAAAAATAGAATGCACAGGTTAGAATAAAACACATCACGACATCACGATAACTATCAAGTTAGCATCATAGTGCACAGCAGATGAAAGTTATGGAGAAGTTGCGTTGTCTTTTGACGGGTATCTATTTATCCAAACACCAAGATTGTAAAATCAGAACACCGACCCAATGCCTTTAATGCAGAACAAAAGAAAGTACATGATGAAGTTTTAAACACCCAACGCTATGCAGATGTATAACAAAAGGAGAAGACATGAAGTTGCGGTGCCTTTTTCTACTTGAAGCCACCATTATAGAAGCAATTCATGATATGTTTTTCATCAGGAATGCTGGTTCGCAGCGTAGTATCTGTGTACTTCATCTGCAGGTAGTCTAGGCTTCGAGTCGAGCCAGCGCTGTTCAACGACTGGGTAGTTGGAGCTCGACCCAGGACTCGGTTTGCCGGCGTTCTGCACTGGCGACGGGCACTTTCACTTATGATGCCGGCCTTTCTTGTTGCGGCTGGCTTCGTGACTTTGTACGCCTTTGACTGCTTGGAGTTGACGCCGAGAATTTTGTGCAGTTTGTTGGTCTTAGAGACCGAGGGCTTCGAAGCCTTGTTGTTGTTGTTCAGTTTCAAGGCTCCAGGGTTCTTGTAGATGCCTAGACGATCAAGAACAGCCCAGTAGACAGCATACTTGACGGCGACGTCTTGGCGGCGAATAGCCTGCATGAATTGATCGACCTCTTCTGAAGTCGCTTCTTTGGGCAGTTGGAGTGTTTTGGCTTGAGCTCTCATCTCCTTTGAGATAGATGTTACGAGCTCTTGAGGCATGTCGCATTCGATGCCCCAGTCGATGATTTCCTCATAGCCTTCGGCTTCCATAGCGTTGCTAACCATTTTTGCTGTCGAAAAGTGGATTCTTTCTAAAAGTTTGAAGGTATTTGAAGTGCTTGAAAGTGTTTGGAGGTGTTTGAAGAGTTTGTAGTTGTGTGAAGTGTTTTGCAAGTGGTGGTGGTTGTTGTTTTCTTTGAGAACGAGATCGGCTTTTGAGAGAATAGATGAGGAAAAGGGAGGAGAAGAGAAGAGAAGAGAGGAGGGGGATCGATACATTTTATACTTCCAGAATCAGAGCTCTCCGGCTCGGTAAATTTTTATCAGTGTGATCCATGAAACCATCATATAGAATGACTCTTCTCTACCAATGTTCGAATAGGGGGAGATGGAATAGATGTGGTTCGTCCAATGGTGGAATAAAAAAGGATGGAGTCATCATATTCGTCTACTCTTCGAAAGAATAAGATGGGATCGGTTGCCGTCCCAGGCTTGAACGATGAATCTCGAGCCAACCATACCAAGGGTTCGAATGGGTTCCAGTCATAGTATAGGTCACATGGTCGTAGTATACTTATTTCTAGAGAATTCGAGATGGAAAGTATTAGCTACCGCGTGACTTTGCTCGGATCTGAAATTCATGGGGGCAGCAGATGTTGAGATCGAAAATAATGAGCTCGAGGCTGCACATAACTTTGAAAACCGAGCTTTTCTTGATCAGCAACTTCACAACGTAGACAGTAGCAGCGAATATTGAGATGAAGGGAAATACTTCGATGCATTGAGGATAAGCCTCTATTCAAGCCAACTCTTTAGTCGTTGTAGACACAGACCCCTCCACAGTCAGCGCCGCCATGCTCCGGATCACAATCATCCCTTGGATCATCATAGCAAGACTGATCAGGGCTGGGGCAGGCAAACGCAGCAAACCCACCACACAGTCTGTCTTCCACACAGATGCCAGTTTGATCGCATGCAGGCCCGCATCCATCTGAGCGAGGATCCTTGATACAGACCTGGCCACTGGGGCATTCGGGAAGTTGGGATCCACGACCGCCGCCGCAGACGGTGTTTTTAGAGGAAGGTTTAGGGGCGGTAGTGCTTGTAGTTCTTGTGATACGTGTGAACGAAGGTCTGGGGGCCACCGGGCAAATCTTGAAGAAAACGATGAGTGAGCCTGATCAGACTATATGTAGAGATATAAAATATAGGAAGGAGAGAATATGTATCATACTTGTAATAGGGGCACAGGCCCGCCGCATTTCCTTGCACATGCTAATTTGGCCTCATTCTGGCAGATGCACGACTGCTTCTAGTTAGTGTTTGCAAGACATTTATTACCTAGGTGATACATGCTTCGGGGTATGACTGGGTGCAAAGTACTTCGTCGCATTCACACAAAGGCTTTGGGATTATCGATGGAACAATCGATGGTATCGCGGTAGCTAGCGATGGTAGGACAGAGTGGATTTGCCCTGGCAGAGCAGGATCGAGTGAAGGTAGAGTAGGAGGCGGAGAACTTGGGCACGGCTAGCTAAAAGTTAGCTCGGCTATGGTATCTTTATCTTAAGCGACGCCCCAAGAGGGTAGAAAGGATAGCAAAGGAACGACTCGGAAGGAAATAAGAAGGGAAGATATATATATCCAAATAAAAAGGAAGAAAAGAAAAGAAAAGAATATAAAAGGGGAAAAATATTAAGAAGAAAAAGAAAAAAGGTAAAAGTAAAATAAGGAAGTTAAAACGAGACAAAGTAAAGAAAAAATTGAAAAAGAAAGAAAAGAAATATTTTAGAGAAGACGAGAGGAACTAACCAAGTACTGAGGCGGGGTACCACACTTATTGAAGCAGGCAAGCTGTGCTCGATTATGGCATTGGCACATCTGTGGAGGATTAGTTATCTCATAAAATATTTACACCACCAACCAACCGACCTCTGGATTTGTGCCTGGACATCTTGGTAACGCACATTGGCACCCCTGAGTTAACGAAGGCAAGGTAAGTCCTAAAACCGGAAGTAGGAGAAAGAAAGATTTCATATTGAAAGAATTAGGACGGATGGTGACCAACGTAAAGACCTGAGGCGAATAAAAGAACCGAGAAAACTTCGATAGATATATACTGTGAAGAACGAGAGTGCCAAGAAAGGTATAGTATGGCCATAAATGAAATGCGCGACCGAAAGAAAAATCTGGACTAACTCATGAAATGATCACCCCTCTGGCTACATTCTGTGCGTTGGTGGTGAGTACCCGATCGCCCTCGAAGAATTCATTTCCAAGACGGGCAAAGTCCTGCACCAAGAAGTGCAAAAAGCCGGTCTAGAGTTTTTAGTCAGTATAGAAACCTAATCAATAGCCTCTGTCGAATATACAGCATGCCTAATGTATATTCTAAGAATAGTCAATACAAGCTTTAATCTCTTTGAATAGGACCCTGGCTACAGCTCGTATTGAATTTGGAGGCAGGCTGATCTTCATGCTTGGCTTGCGTTTAATCCGGGAACAACCAGGTGGAGGAAATTAATCTTCTGGGATATGATGCTGCTATCCGGGTATATCATGGTTTTTAACCTTTGCAGGACACATGAATAGCGTTGAAAGTGCTGAAAAGTACTTGTACGGATATACAGGTACAATGGTTAATAGGGAGTCCGGTCCGCGTAATCAAAGAAGTAAAAAGCCATGCAGTCCCTGGCATGATGAAAATTCTCAGCTTGTTCCTTGCTTTCATCCTTCTTTCCGTGGGGCATTTTGTGGAGGTAAGGGGATGATGACGAAATGAAATAAGCGAAAACGATGAAATGATGGCAGAGATGAAAGCGGCCGATTGGAGAATGTTACTTGCATGAAGGCTTGATCTCATAAGTTTTGGTTAAAGGCGTGGTGCAAATAATCCAAGGCTTTTTGAATGAGGTGTAGTTAAGAAAGGGTTTCACTAATGCAGACGATGTGGGGACTGTGGCCTTCACTTATCGATAACAGCATGTGGGATGGTGAGAAATAGTACGTCATGATAGCACGTATTCTAAGTGCGAAAATTCGTGAGATACCCTGAACATACCTGCGAAACATAATTAGAAATATTAACTGTTTGAAAGTATTATACTTATTAATAAAATTATATTCATTCATAAAATAATCAGTATAAGTGTAAAAGTTATATCCTAGCCATCTAATAATCAAAGGAAGGATATTATTGCGGTTCAATTTTTTCCCTTCACAAATCGCACCTACGTAAACCCCGAAAGCGTGAAGCATGAAAATGGCTTGAGTTCATACCAATAAAAGTATTCATCAGAATGCGTGAGACCCAACTATGGAAAACACACTTTCCCGAATTCCTCGCCTCCCCGCATATCCCCTATGTTAATGAACACCCCTGAACGCCTTGGGCTCCCCTTTAAGCCTCCTCTGTACAACCCATTATTCCTCCATCTTATCCACCTGACCCCCGACCATCCCCGCATTGCCATCTCCCAAATGCTTCAAGAGCCAGCTCCTCTTGAAGTAAGTATTTGGATGTACGATGGTATCTAAATCTGCCGCATTCCACGTCCCGTCATCCTTGACTTTCTTCATCTCCCTCTTGTGCGCATGCTCAAACACGCGGTTGCATGCGACGTGATATCGCTGCTTACCAACGTCCTCTCTCACACCCTTTAGTAGCTCACGATCGCTGACCCCAACACGTTGAAGTAGAGAGATGAGGTTATCTGGTGTGAAGGTTCGGTATGGACAACCGTGTGATTGTCCCGGCCCTGGAAGAGGTTCCGTAAGGAGTTTCTGGCATGAATAGGGTGTGTACCCTCTTCCACGCCGGTTTGCGTCACCTCCCACATCACCGTAGGCGTGTCGGACGTTGTATTTATATTCCTTGTTGAACTTGTCGTCCGTCATAAGTTTGAATGAACGCCGCCAGAACATGATACACTCATCTAGACTCAACCCGATTCCCTTCAAGAATAGTGTATATTGAAGTCTGCCGAAGTGCTTGAGATGTGAGTTCGCTCGGAGTGTCATGTGGAGATTTTGCATGCACAACGGGAAATGCTGGGATAGTATGTCGATTGAAGCAGCAGTTGGTGTGGATAGACCGTCTATGTTTGCGTCCGAAGAAGAGTATGCAGCATCAGGTGCGGTGAAAGACTGAGAAAGATGAGCCAGGATGGGCGAGAGGCGGTCGTCTTCATCTAAGCGTGGCAGCGCCCGAGCTGTGAGCTATAGCGATGAGATTAGCATTTTAATCATGCCAGCAGAAGGGCAAGTATGAGATACCC
The DNA here is from genome assembly GCA_000467735.1 of Rhytidhysteron rufulum CBS 306.38. NCBI lineage: Eukaryota > Fungi > Ascomycota > Dothideomycetes > Hysteriales > Hysteriaceae > Rhytidhysteron > Rhytidhysteron rufulum. The sequence goes on along the minus strand of AJFL01000448.1, from coordinate 3,300 downwards.
ACCTCTAATGCTTCGTCTAATTTCTTCGTGAATTCCGCAACTACGAGACTCATTTGTTCCCTTTGGGGCACGTATGCTTTACCCCTCTTCAATAACACTCTTCGGCCTTCCACCAACTCAGGCACACGCTCCCAGTCAACTTTGAACCAGTCTTGTTCCTCTCCTTTCTTTGATCCACTAGCAGCAGCCAGCTCACTGGACAACTCCCTCTTCTCATCCGCAGATACATCTTCCCACTCCAATTTTAAGGTGTTCACGAATTCTCTTCGCTCTCTCAAATCATCTTCCTTGAATCGTAATCGGAACAGCATGGTTTCTAAGCGGGAGAATCGCTTCCGAAGATCTTCTGTCGCGGAGAAGGCTAATCTGAGGATGAAATGGGAGTAGTGGTCCTTCTTTCGCTCTTCCTGCAAGGTTGAGCTACGTGATGAGTTGGAGTGTAGAGGGAGGTATTTGTTCAATATGGAAGTCATATATTCGGCGGTCTCTTCTGGGGTTCGGTTTCGGAAACTGCATGCTTCAAGTTCGGAGAGGACTGTTAAGCGTAATAATGAGCATTCTGTCATCTTGATCTATTCTAAAACAATGAGAGCATACCTTTCAATCGATTGATCGCCCAAGTCTCAAACTCTTCCAGTGTAATCTCTGCCGTCGGCGGCAAGATGTAGAAGTTGAGCCGGTGATCATAGTCCTGGACTTTGAATTTTGCTTCTGCAAACTGTCTTTTCTTGTGGTCTAGGACAGCACGCCTCTTGGCGTCAACTCGAGAGAAATCTTGTCGGATCATTTTGTAATTGTTCTTCTGTGAGGGTTACCAAGGAATCACGCTGTTTGTGAAGTTGATGGTTTAGTGCCGGGGAGAACGCGCCTTGCGCGTCGCGGAGTAAACGCGCTTCGCACGGACCATCAGAGTTTAAGTGGTGAATTCGCGCTAATGAGATGCGACCACTTTGTACCAAAGCAAATAATGCCAAGCAATTAGATCTGATCTACATTGCGAATATAATCGTCAATTCGTTTACTTATGAGCATGACTACGTGAACACCGTTACACTAAATGCTTCGTCCTACAATAAGCAAAATGCTCGCCAAATCTACTATAGTTTCGCCCTGTCTAGTCAATCTACTAAAATCTTTGCTTCGAGCTCCTCAAAGTTGTTAAAAAAGCTTTCAAATAGATTGACAGCATGCTCGACATCGTGTGCCCCTCCCGTCTCCCTGATACTGTGCATACTTAACTGAGGGTTACCAAGATCCAGGGTCCGAGCACCTAGTGCCGCAGAAAGCATAGGTCCGATCGTGCTGCCACAAGATGAGTCGTTGCGAACAACGAACAGTTGAAGGGGAACACCCTCCGAAGCTGAGGAGGTGCTAGAAGAAGCCTTCTTGGCTCGGCGAGCTGCTTCTTGTAGAAGGACTATACCTGGGGAATTGGTAGCGTAGCGCGCATTTGCATTGATTTTAATGACCGTGCCTTTGTTCATCTCAGGCCTATGAGAATTTTCATATTTGGCAGGGTAGTTGGGGTGAACTGAGTGAGCCATGTCTGCCGAAACGAGGAAAGACGTCGAAAGAGTCTGTTCATATGCCGTTGCTGTATCGGCATCGATTTTGTCATAAGATTTATCGGAATTGGATTCCGATGCTGGCAATACCGAGAGACGTCGAATAACTGCGGGCAGTAGATTTGAGTCTGCGCCTTGAGCTGTTTGGCTGCCAATTTCCTCATGGTCGAACAGTGCGATCAAACGGATAGTGGAGTCCTCATCTAGTACTGAGGAAGAAGACAAAGAATTGATCAAGCCTTCTACACTGCAGTAAGACATCATAAGATTATCCAAGCGTGCGGAGAAAATGAGCTCATTGTTGATACCACCAATGACAGATTTTTGCGTATCGTAGAGGACCAATTCGAAATCCAAGACATCTGTTGCCCTGACGCCTACTTCTTCAGCGACCAGCTCAACAATGAAAGGATGATGTCTTTCAGTGGGTACGGCAAGTGGGTTGAAGGAGTCGTCCTTCTGTTCATCAGATGCAGCTTTTTCCTCGCCAGTCTTTCCCTGTCGATTAAGTTCTGCAGCAACTAGCCCTGCAATGGGGAAGAGTTGAGTCTCCTTATTGAACTGGAAATTCTCTTGACGGTCAAGATGAATAGCCAGAGTTGGCACGCGAAGGATTGGCCTATCCAATTTCACCAAACGCTGCTCGATCTTGCCGTCTTTAGCCTGAACCATTACACGTCCTGCAATGCTGAGATCTCGATCGAACCATGTATGCCATAGACCACCTCCATACGTTTCAACTGCCACTTGCAGAAATCCGTCACTTTGGCGCTTCGAGACAGGCTTGATGCGGAGGCATGGAGAATCGGTGTGGGCTCCGATCATGCTCATGGGATTCCCTGCCTTCCATTTCTTTCCGACGGCGAAGGCGACGATAGAAGATCCATTTCGGGTGAGATAGTACTTCCCACCAGGTTGTAGGGTAGAGGACCACGAGTCTCGTTCCTGCAGGGACAAGGCAGTCAGTCAGTTGTCTGAGGTATGCGGTACAGAGAATGTCTCATAAGATGAAGGACACCTCAGGGCCTGTACTAGGGCCCCCACCCGATCTTGCGGTTCTCCGCAGACAAGGCACAAAGCATCGAATGCCGCCAATCAGCTGAAAAGCGATGATATGGGCACACTATAGATAATCCCGAGGAGGGCTACGGGCGGAGCTAAATGGGGTGACTGGGAGATGCGGCAGGCGGGACAGTCGACCCAGATCTACGGGCGATGGAGAGCAGAACGGTGACGGGCACCTACCTTGATTAGCTGGAAGCCTGCCTTGTCGAGACGCTGTTTGGCTGACGCTACTGCATGGAACGCTGATGTGCGATTAGCATGGCACTGCTGAGGATGCGTGGTGCATCTCCAGAGACGTACGGGTGGGAGAGGCGTTGACGAAGGACAGAAAGTCCTCTGCGACCTTGAGGGAGGGTTTCGCAGCCATGGTGTTGTAAGCACGCGATACGATGATGGAGGAGTTGCTGGAGATGCAGGTGTTTGCTGGCCCTTTGTTCAGTAAGAGAGCTCGCAGGAATGGAGTTCTCAGCATGGGATAGGTCGCTGAGGTCTGCACAGCGGCCTTGGTGCGGGTGACGCTGTGTGGGGGACGAGACTACCGTTTGGCGGTGGGAGGGGGAATGGCGGGCATGGCAGGGCCCCCGTTCTATTCTGCGTCCTGCCCAGGTGCGTTCTGCGTGCGCTGCGCGAAGAGGGGCCCAAGCACGCCCCAAGCAGCAGCAGCCGGCCG